>QVOB01011631.1:0-37990 GCA_014839585.1 Pseudomyrmex concolor | reverse complement strand
GATATTCACTGTCAGTACTGAAAATCTATAGCACATGTGACGTGAAGTATAGATTTTTGGTACTGACAATGAATATCGGAACGCAGTCAGAGAGTGATCCATCTATGTTCTATTTTTTTGTCTTTAACAGTTCGCATTCCCTTCTAAAGAGGGAAGCACAGAAAGACGTACTGACGCCGTCACGCGGCCGGTATCTCTTTCTTCGTCAGCGTTAATCCGTGCATTTGTCTCGGCGCGTAGACCGGTAAAGCGCGAGTGGTAATTTTTCTATTTTCTCGATCTTCCCGCCTGTCGTTACACTGCGAGAGTGTATAAACAATGGCAGATCAACAAGAGAACAAGGATTTCAGTGAAGACGTAGCGGAGCAAAATTTTGAGAAAAACGGCGAGGCCGAAAGCGGAGGTACCGGTGGTGGTGGCGGCGGCGACGCCGTAGAGAATGGCCAGGACTCGCAGGAAGACAGGTACGATTTCTCTCTTTTGTTTTTCTTTTGCAAAATCCCCGATAATCATACTATTAAACGGTTAAATCGTTTCCCGCGCACGTCTTTTGGGCCCAACAACGCAATTGCGACTCGAGCAAAGTCACATTTCGTAACGACGTTTCCCGCGAATTCGCTCGGCGTCCCCCTCGGCGGGCTCTTTGCCTTTGACACGGTCGAACAAAATGGCGAAGATCGATTTAGCGAAACGTAATCCGTTCACATCGGGTACGCACTAGCTGCAAATTGCCTTCTTGCGCGATTATTCGATCTTTAGTTACCCACGACGCGCTCACCGTGCGTTTCTTTTTTGTCTCCACAGCTGGTATTTGTTATTAAGTCGCATTATGCGAGACGAGTTTTTTTTTGCGATGTTTTCCCCCAAAGAAAGATTTGTCTGCGTCGTGTGTACTCTGCGATTTTTTTCAGCTCTTACAATAAAGTTTTCTGCTATTTTTCGTGTAAACATTCATTATTTCCTTTTATTTCTAAATTCGGAGTACACGATGCTGAACAAATCTAATGTCACTTTTACACCTTTTCCCGTTAACGTACAAGAGATATACTCTATAACTGAGTTATTTTTTTATACAGTATATATATTTATATACGAGCTAATAAAACTGTGAAATTATTCAACAACTTATTCAGTCCATATAACTTACTTCGTTAGATCTATTTGAAATATTTAACATTTTTATATATATAAAAATGAAATAAGGTAACTATATATAACATATATATTTATACTATTATATACAAATATAAGGATATGTATGCTCTACAATTGTAAAATATGTACCTTATCTGTCTCAAGCTTCTTAACTTTTTTTGTAAATTTCTGTTCTTTACTTAGCCAATTAACTCTTTTCTAGTTGTATAATTATTGGAGGGCAGTCACAATTTCATCATTGATAAAGTTTGTATGTGTATATGTAGATCTTATATATAACTATATATATATATTCAATAAGAATAACATTTGTATTGTATTTTTTTTGTAGAATATAATTTTTAAAAATCCATATTTATTGTGACATTGATCAGTTGCAAGAGAGTTATCCTTATTCACAGTATAGTTTACAGTCAAATTCTGATTAGTCAATTGCTCAAAACGATTGACAAATGCACTCAATGCTTGTCTGGGATCTCTGAATTGAACTACGAAGCCTTGTGAACTTTGGGGTCAGAATTATTGTGAGCAATCGAACATCGAGTTCTCAAGTCCATCATGTTGCGTCACAACACGAAAGTGCTGGAGTCAAGTCGAGTCAAATGTTACTTGAGATCAAATATGTGTCGCAGCGACACATACTTGCCTGCTGGATAATACAGAGTAGAGTAATTTCCGGTGATTCAAATGTGATTTGGATTATTTGGGCATGAACAAATGCACAGAGACACTAGGGCCCATGCAAATATCTCTGATAGGCTCCTGAACGCCATTAACACAGTTTCTGTGACTTGGTCTGCAGGTGGCAAACGTCCCAGTGCGATTATGGCGGGCTGCTTACAACTGGCTTACTGTGACCTGACCTGACTACAGATACCGGCGAGTGACTGGTACCCATGGTATTTATCATCGTATTAGATGATACGACAAAATATATTGATAATATAAGTACAGACTAAACACAAACCGCCGGAAAAAGTTAAGGGAAAAATAGAAAAACAGCAAAATATATATTGCAGCTTCTTATTCAAATGCAAAAATATATGAAAATGTATCTCAAGACTCAAGAGTCATGTGTAATGTAAGCCTTCTTGATGAACGTGAGAATTGTAAGATAAAAGATCTATATATGTATGCATACAAGTGTCTGATGTAATGCACAACGTTGTTTAGAAAGAAATCGAATAAAAAATAAATAAATAAATAAGTAAAAAGAATGAGAAATAATAACAGAGCAAAATCAGTGCAGTGACTAATATTAATCTGTTGTAACATGGAAATTAATTTTTTTAGCTTTCCAATATAGAGTTGCAGTCAATCTACCACGTGCCACTAATTTGGGCCAATTAATAATCGGGATATATTTGTGACCTTAGAGAAATTATTTATATTTTCTTTAGGGGCAGCTGTATATCAACTGGAGTTGTAGCTTATTTGGATCATCGTTGTAACAGTATTTTGCTCTCTTTGAATCGTTTGTTTCTACTACACTACACACACATACATACATATTTATATGTACTTTTTTTCTAAAACTTTCCTTTAATGATTTTTCACAAAACTTTTATGCTGTTCAAATCGAGTTACCTGTGATGCGCAAAACTGCCGTCTCTCCGTTTTTTTTTTTTTTTTTTTTTTTTTTTTTTTTAATTTTATCAGAGTTCACATTTATTCTAGGGATATGGTATTTTATAACTTTTTATCGTTTTACTGTCAGAATAACTATCTTTAGTCTAATGCACAAAAGGAACAGGTTTATTTTTCCAAATCTATATGTGGGAGAGACATCTACATTGTGATTGATGCTGCAATTGGAATTTTTATTTTCTGTTACAATTTATCTTTTTTTTTTTTTTTTTTTAATAAGTTAGTTGTAATAGTGCTTATGTAAATATATCGAAAGTTTTTGCAGTGCTTTTTGCAGAAAGCATTATGGATCATCAATTGCACTACTCTTAATTAAGTAGTAGAGTTTAATTTGCGCAGAGAAGAATGATAATATTATAAGTTCTCTAAAATCTCAAAAGCAATTAACTTAATAATTAATATTACAATATTTATAAACATCTCTGTTCTTTTTTTGGTAAAATAAATTAGTTCCATTGCTTTGCAGGTTGACCGGAAGTAATCAGGACTCAATATAATTAACAGGCACATTCAATTTCTATTTCTATCTTTCTTTTATTTTAACATTTGTGTGCCTGCAAAATTTCAATAAAAATAGTAATACCATAATCGCGTAGCATCGCAATAGCGGTTGAAAAGTTAGGGCAATAAGCGTTGCTCTCTATTATACTTATTTTATAACTATTTTTGTTTATTGTTTACAGAAAGTTATTTGTCGGTGGACTCAGTTGGGAAACTACAGACAGTAAGCAGTTTGATTCTTAATAATTTCATATTAATCAAGTTGTAGGTAGTTCATGTATTCCTACCAGGCATTATTTTCATCTCTATTTTTTCTTTATTTCAGAGGAATTAAGAGAACATTTCAGCACATATGGTGACATTGAAAGCATTAATGTCAAAACCGATCCTAATACGGGAAGATCGAGAGGATTTGCTTTTATCGTGTTTGCTAAGGCGGAAGCTCTTGATAAAGTAATTTATAATTCGTTCTAATGACTAATCTCTAAAAATACAATATTTTTAATGTGTTTTAATAAGCATATAAATGTCATGTGTATGCTATTATCTGTTTATTATAGATTATGTCAGCTGGAGATCACATTATCAATAATAAAAAAGTCGATCCAAAGAAAGCGAAAGCTAGACATGGCAAGATCTTTGTTGGTGGCCTGTCGACAGAACTTTCAGATGACGACATTAAAAATTTCTTCTCACAGTTTGGAAATGTAAATATTTTTGAAATTATATATACTTGGAAATATATACACAACACACATAAAAATTAATTATCGTGCAATGTTTTTCTAGATTGTCGAAGTGGAGATGCCATTTGATAAGACAAAGAATCAACGAAAAGGTTTCTGCTTTATTACATTTGAATCTGAGCAAGTGGTCAATGAGTTACTGAAGACGCCTAAACAGACTATCAATGGAAAAGCAGTAAGTAATTTAATTAAACTTTCCATTTATTAATAAAAATAATTGCTAAATTTTTATTATATTTTAATGCATAATTAGCCTCTTTCAGAAGTTAAATATATAATTTGTTGATTTTCTTGTCAAACAGGTTGATGTGAAAAAAGCAACACCAAAATTGGATGGCATGGGTGGAATGCGTGGAGGCATGATGGGAAGAGGAAGAGGTGCTCGAGGCGGCCGAGGTCGCGGATTTGGTAGTCAAGGCGGTTGGGGTCAAGGATACGGAGGCGGTTATGGCGGCGGTTATGGTCAAGGTGGCTATGGCGGCGGTTATGACGGTTATGGAGGATATGATTACTATGGCGGCGGTTATGGTGGATATGGTGGTTATGATTACAGTGGATATGGAGGTGATTATTTTTGATCGCGGTAACACAACATACGTGCAAATTAAATTCGAACAAACATAAATGTCCCAGGGAGAGGTACTTTTATGTAAGATCATAAAACTGTCAGTATCCTGACAAGTATCTTTGGAGTATTCTCGATTAGTCTTTTCGAAATAAAATTTTTATTGAACTAACTCGGTTTTTCATTTGCAATGGTATTTCATTCTTTATTTTTTTTTTTTTTTTTTTCATATTTGAATTGAAATTTCAATGATACATGCGGATACTGACTCCATTGTACCATGTGTTTCATGAAACGCAGATGGCTATGGCTATGGCGGTGGTAATTACGAAGGTGGCTACGCGGGCGGGCGTGGTGGTGTACGCGGTAAAGGTACGCATTACAGCGTTCCTTGATATATTTTATTACTTATTTTATTTTGTTTTCTCTCTTTCTATCTAGTATGTCTAGTATATCTGGTCTAATTTAACGCTTTGCCACCGCTAGAATTGCATCCATCCTTTATAACTCCTTTTTTAACCGTACAGTAGACGCAGTTTATTTTGGACTTCTAGTCAATATAAATTTAATGAATATAACATACTTTAACATGTAAATGTCGAAAAATAATCGTAAAAACGTTAAAGTACTGCTTTAAAAAGAAATTTGATTTAATGGTTCATATGTGTCGTTCTTATAAATTCATATTGTTTGTTTATTCATTTATTAAAGTAACACCAAAGAGATATACTAGACTCTCAGAGAGAGATGCTTATCGAAAGAAAGAACACGAATCTAAATAGTGTGCAGCTTACTACCTTAGCCTGTAGCCTCTTTGTTCTTACATTTATGTATATCTGTGTAGCAGTATCTTTTTTCGTAGTATTTTGTTATATTTTAGCAGCGTATATCAGTTCATTGAAATGTATATTATATCACACAATCAATCTATGTGTGTTATGTGTTATTTATTTGCATATATTTATTGTATATAATATATATAGTATACATAAAAATTTATATATATATATATAATATCGTCCTATACTTACAAGTGTAGTATGTAAATGTAATAATACAATACAAAGGACGTATGTATGTAATCTTTTTGTACAGTTATGTTATAAGAAAAGAAAACCAATAAGATATTGATATTGTTTCAGGAGGTTCAGGCTACGGAAAGCAAAGAGGTGGAGGGCGTCAAAATCAGAGGCATCAACCATATTAACGAAAATTCCCATCCGCGATCGCAGTGCAATTCGCGTCGTAATCTGGTACATTTCTAAATTGTATATTTTTTTGCGTTTATTTTTTAATGTGTACGATACTTAAATCAATTTTTGGCGATTTTTCTTGAGCTGAAATACTATCACTTTTCATTGTATTTTTTCTTATTTCATAAATATATTAACATTGTGACGTTTATTTCTATTTTGTGAGAAAGCCTGAATTGTTTTATTTTGTTTTCTATTTATTTCGCGTATTTTTACTACTTGACTGATATATTTCGAAGTATAATTTATATTTACAAAATTTATAGTCTACTTTTTTTGTAGATATTCTTCCTCACTACCGATCTCTTCATTCGTCCAGTCATCATTCCATTAAGCCACGCCTCCTAGCAAGAATTTCGACAATTTTTGGACAATGTGATCAACTGCTGCTACCAAATCAATCACGAAAAAGCTACGATGGAAACAGCAGTACAATTTCGTTTTATATTTAACTCCGATTTATTATTCCGTGTCTATATGCTTTCCTTTCTGCCGTTTGCAGTACGAATTCATGTCATTTTTCTCCTTTTTAACAGTGTGTTTGCGGTAGAAAAGCAAGCATATAAAATTGCCACTTAGATTCCGATTGTAATACAGAGCAAAACGTGAAGTATCCAACAGTATCAGTCTTACAAGAAATAATGTTGCCGTACGGTAAAGTGGAATACGGATAGTTGTATAAAATAAAATGTAAGCACGTGTATGTGCTCGATTAGAAAGAGATCTGTCGTGTTTTTTTTTTTCTTTGCTTTTTTAAGAGTCACATATCTACTCCCTCTGTAATTTTCGATGTGTCTGAGTGTAATTGAAGATATAAGATTTTATTGATAAACTTTTAATTTTCCATACTTTTTTAAAATTGTTTTTACTTAATGTATTGATTCATATTTAGATTTAAAAATTACATTTTTAAAAACGTTGATTACATTCAGCAGAGAATAAAATCTTAAAAATTTGATGATGGTTTGATTTTAAAAACTAATAGCTTTTTGTTATCATTCTTTTTGCCTGTTTGGCCTGTATCATCATGAATTTATTTCTCCGCTGTCATTTGATATTCATCACTTATTGACAGTTATCAAGGTGTTGTGCGCACAAAAACTTCTACCGTACATATTTAAAATTAATCAAATTTTTTCAATCTCATGTAAGTCATAAGTGCACTCGTGTTAAGTCGTGAAACTTGGATTGGTCGATTTGATAAAAAGAATCTCTAGGTTTTTTCAAAACATCCCTAAAGAATTGAGAAGTTTTACTATTAGTCGACCAATCGCACACGACATTGCGAAGCGTATGAAAATCACGACGAGAAGGTTGGCACTCCCGTTCCCGGCGGCAGCAAGCCGAGTAGCGCGAAGCGAGCAGAAGCGAGTAGAGGAACGCGGAGCGCCGGAGGAACGTGTGTCGTTTATGTATATACATATATACAGTGTGATATACCACTTTCTTGTGTGTAACGTGATGATCATCGTGACGAGCGAGTGAACGATCAACGGAAATCCAGTGGGACGACCATTCAGTGCGTCTGTGATATGCAAATAAGTTGTGTTCACGGCTCCGCGAATGGACGTCTCGCGGTTCTGAGGGCAACCGACGCTACACAACGGAGCAACGTACTCACACATCGTCAAGACGCAGTCATTGAAGGTACGGACCATTCGCAGGACGATCGCGTTTTTTCCGAAGTGAGACAATTATGCCGTTTTTGCCCGTGACCAACGAGATACCATTGCTAATAACGACGATAGGACAGATGTTTCCATCTCGAACGGCGTCGTCGTCCTCTCGAAATCGCGCCACTTAAATAATGGCCTTTTCCCGCCATATTTTTCAAAACTCCCTCCAATGTGGACGTTCGCCTCTTCGGTAACAGATTTTATTATTATGAGAAAAGACGTTTCGAGTATTTGTATCTAAATTGAATCATTAGCGTTTAGTTTTTTAAACATAACTCTGTCGAATTGACGTATCAGATGCAACTAGTACTGACATGAGAATAATCACTATTCAAGTTGTTTCTCTAAGAGTAAAATTGTGATTTAAAATATATTGCAAATATTAGAGCTAATGTGTACATTTCTTTGATCTCATAGATATCTGAAAACATATAGTAGCAAAATGAGTACAACTGTGGAAAATGGAGCTGGCGACAGTAGGCCAGTTTCCAAGCAGAAAACCATTGAGGGTATCTACCAGAAGAAATCACAGCTAGAACATATTTTATTACGTCCAGATACCTATATTGGATCTGTGGAACCTGTAACAGAAGTGATGTGGGTATTTGACAAGGAAAAAGAAATGATGGTTCAAAAAGAAATAAAATATGTCCCCGGATTGTACAAAATTTTTGATGAGATTCTAGTAAATGCTGCTGATAATAAGCAGCGAGATCCTAAGATGGATGTAATTAAGATTGATATTGATGTGTAAGTTATTAGAAGCAATTCAGTTTTATTAAATTCTTAAAACCATTGACAAAAAATGTCTTAGTAAATATTTTATTCTGTAATTGATAAATAGAGAGAATAATACTATCTCAGTGTGGAACAATGGAAAAGGCATCCCTGTAGTAATACACAAAGAAGAGAACATGTATGTTCCCACTATGATATTTGGTCATCTCTTAACATCATCAAATTATGATGATGAAGAGGAAAAAGTAACTGGTGGCAGAAATGGTTATGGTGCCAAGCTGTGTAATATTTTTAGTCATCGTTTTACTGTTGAGACTGCAACAAAAGAATATAGAAAATGTCTAAAACAAGTAAGTACAATTGTGTTTACCACTTTAATCTGTGTATTTATCTGTGTATTGTAATTTCAATTTATTTTTTTTTTTTATAGACATGGGGCGATAATATGGGAAAGGCTAGTGAGCCTAGAATTAAGGAATATCATGGAGACGATTTCACAAAAGTCACTTTTTCACCAGATCTATCTAAATTTAAGATGCAATCTCTCGATAATGATATTGTATCTCTAATGTCTCGAAGAGCGTACGATGTAGCCGCCTCCTCAAAGGGTGTCAAAGTTTTTTTAAATGGAAGTCGTGTTCCGGTGAAATCTTTTAAAGATTACGTTGATTTTTATATTAAGGGAAAAGAGGATGACGTTGGTAATTCACTAAAAATTGTATATGATAATTGTGGTCCACGTTGGGAAGTGGCTGTTACATTATCTGACAAAGGATTTCAGCAAATGTCATTTGTAAATAGCATTGCAACAACAAAGGTAAAGCAATATTATGTGTAATATTTTTAACTAAGCAGAAGATTACTTCAAGTATTGAAAATAATTAAATATTACTAGGGTGGTAGACACGTTGATCATGTAACGGAATTAATAGTCAAACAATTGACTGAAACATTGAAGAAAAAGAATAAAGCTGGTGTGGTCATTAAACCATTTCAAATTAAAAATCACTTGTGGATCTTCATTAATTGTCTAATCAATAATCCGACGTTTGACTCACAGACTAAGGAAAACATGACTTTACAAGTAAAAAGCTTTGGCTCTAAATGCACATTCACCGAAAAGTTTATTGCTTCTGTAAGTATATTTATGTTGAATAAATTGTCGATTTTTTTTTTTTATTGCAAAGAAAGTATATTATATAAAATGCAATTGTAGGTCACAAAAATCGGCATTGTGGAAGCAGTATTATCCTGGGCAAAATTCAAAGCTGATAGTCAACTTGAAAAACTGGGTCCTAAGTCAAAGCAAAGGAAGCTGCATGGTATACCCAAGTTGGAAGATGCTAATGATGCAGGAACGGCAAAATCATTAGAATGTACACTTATATTAACTGAGGGTGACTCAGCCAAAGCAATGGCTGTATCTGGTATTGCCTCCATAGGAAGAGATAAATACGGCATATTTCCATTGAGAGGTAAACGTTTTGCTGAAAAATATTTATTTAAATATTTATTAAGTCTCATTATTTTAGTTGCATTATATATTTTGTTACAGGTAAAATGTTAAATGTGAGAGAAGCGACCCATAAACAAATTTTGGAAAATGCTGAAATCAATAACTTGATAAAAATCCTCGGTTTACAATACAAGAAAAAGTATGAAACTCGCGATGATCTAAAGACTTTACGCTATGGAAAAATGATGATCATGACTGATCAGGATCAGGTAAAATCTCGTATAAAAACAATTATACATACATTTATTTATTTGTTGTGAATGTTTATGATTCTAAACTAATATACAAATTTAAAATTATTCACAATTAAATTTTTTATCATTAAAATATTTAACACTTTTATTACTTAGGACGGTTCACATATCAAAGGTCTCTTGATTAATTTTATCCATCATAACTGGCCGTCATTGTTGAAGCTGAATTTTATTGAAGAGTTTATTACACCTATCGTGAAAGCCACGAAAGGCAATCAGGTTTTATCTTTCTTTTCTTTACCTGAATTCGAGGCGTGGAAAAAGGATACGGAAAATTTTCATACGTACAAAATCAAATACTACAAAGGTGATTACTAAAATATTTACAAATTTGTAATAATAACTAGTATTTTACGATATAAAAAGAACTCATGTAAAACAAAGTGTCTTTGAATCTGTACAGGTTTGGGTACTTCTACCGCCAAAGAGGCGAAAGAGTACTTTGACAACATGGCCAGACACAGAATACGTTTTCGATACGAAGGCGAGCAGGACGATCAAAATATTGTCATGGCGTTTAGCAAGAAATGCGTCGATCAACGTAAAGAGTGGCTAATGAATCACATGAACGAAACTAAAAGAAGAAAAGAGATCGGTCTTGGCGAGCGCTATCTCTACGAAAAGGACACGCGCGCCGTCTCTTTCTCAGACTTCATCAATGTCGAACTGGTATTGTTCAGTAACTACGACAACGTGAGATCTATCCCGAGTATGATTGATGGCTTCAAACCGGGCCAGAGAAAAGTGTTATATACTTGTTTAAAACGCAACGACAAACGCGAGGTGAAAGTCGCGCAGTTAGCGGGATCGGTCGCCGAACATTCCGCTTATCATCATGGCGAGACATCCTTAATGGCAACCATAATCAATCTCGCGCAAAACTTTGTAGGCAGCAACAACATCAATCTGCTCCAACCAATCGGTCAGTTTGGTACAAGACTTGCTGGAGGAAAAGATGCTGCTAGTCCGAGATACATTTTCACAATGCTTAGGTATTTGTCATCACGTGATGTAGATAATCGGAGAAATTGCATGTTTGTTTACCAACTTCTTTTTTTCTTATTTATTTATTTATTTTTTTTTTATAGCCCATTGGCAAGGTACATATTTCACAAACACGACGATGCTTTGTTGAAACACGAATATGATGACAATCAAAAAGTCGAACCTGTCTTTTACGTGCCTGTAATTCCCATGGTTTTGGTAAATGGCGCTGACGGTATCGGCACCGGATGGATGACAAAAATACCAAACTACAATCCACGAGAAATTATCGAGAATCTACAGAGAATGATGGACGGCGCCGATCCGAGACCCATGGTATAGAATTCTGATATTGTAAATTATTGAATAAAAGAGTTGAAAGATGTAATTTTGCTATAGGTGCTCTATTTAACAAAATATGGTGCCGTTAAATCATAAAAAGTATCAAAATACATTTATTATCAGTTTGAAATCCTGCCACATAATCAATTTACTTGCTTTAGACGCCCCACTACAAAAATTTCAAAGGCGCTGTAGAAAGCTGTGGAGACTATCGTTACGTTATAAGCGGAGAGATATCCGTGATCGGGCCTGACAAAGTTGAAATCACTGAACTTCCTATTGGTGTGTGGACACAAACTTACAAGGAAACTGTATTGGAACCCATGTTACACGGAACTGACAAAACGCCAGCTGTCATTACGTAAGTATTGCGATTTGTTAAAAGTTTTCATTTTTTTTCTTTTCTTTTTCTTTTAATGTTATTTTTATCGCAGGGATTATAAAGAGTACAACACCGATACATCGGTGCACTTTATAGTAATTATGAATCGTGACAAATTAGTCGAGCTAGAAAGGGACGGTCTTCACAAAGCATTTAAACTCCAGACAACGACAACAATAACATCTATGGTAAGATATTCACACACAGCGATATTCCTAATCGGATGATATAACATTGTCCTTAAAATAAAACTACTCATTTTGTAACAAGTGATACAAATATCGCTCATATTATAAATGAAATAGAAATTTAATAATATTACTTCTTGCAGTGCGCATTTGATGAAAATCTATGTTTAAACAAATACGACAGCGTAATGCAGATATTGAAAGGATTCTACAAAGTACGTCTAGAGACGTATCATAAGAGGAAAGACTATTTGGAAGGAATTTTGCAAGCGGAAGCAGCCAAATTATCGAATCAAGCGCGGTTTATTCTCGAGAAATGCGATGGAACTCTAGTGATAGAAAACAAGAAGAAGAAGGACATGATAGCGGAATTAGTTAGACGTAATTACGAATCAGATCCGGTGGCTGCTTGGAAATTGTCGCAGAACAGGGAACAAGCCTTGGTAAGTAAGAGCCTTTGATAGAGTTTTTACTCAGAAATTCTCTATATGTTTTCTGTATGTAAAAAAATCAGTCACTTACCTAGTATTGATTTATTTTGCTACATCAGGAGGATCAAGTAAGTTAATGTAGAAAAAAAAACCAGTATGTAAACTTCTAATGCAGACGTCCTAACTTTAAAGCAGTGATTTTTAAATTCTTTTGATTCGCAGCGCACTATAAAACACATATTTTCTGACATACTTTGTGTACCAAAAAAATAAGAAATAAATTAATATATGTTAAACTACACGAATAAATATATGTTAAACTATACGAATATATATATACAAATAATTCAGTAATAAATTTCTGTCAGTGCATCTTTTGTGGCACACAATTTGAGAGTCACTGCTCGAAGATTTCTTGACGAATGCAACCATTTTCCAAAATACGTTTGTTTGACACAAAAGCTTAAAAAGACCATAGAACTTTATTAAACATTTAAGCTTTGTTTTATAGATTATGGTTGTTTTTGTCTAAAGAACTTGTCTGTCGCGTGAATACGTGTATAATTTTAATTGTGTGTATATATCAAATAAATAGGAGGAAGCTGCAGACGTGGATGAAGAAAACGCCCCAACCGCGACCGCTATGGAAAAAGAGAATTTTGATTATCTTCTAGGAATGACAATGTGGAGTCTGACGAAGGAAAAGAAAGATGATTTGTTGCGACAACGAGATGAGAAAATGGCGGAGCTAAAGAGACTGCAAGCTCGTTCGCCGATTTCTTTGTGGAAAGAAGATTTGGAAAATTTGTTAAATGAATTAAACAAGGTAAGCTAATTTTTTCTTTTTCAGAAACGCTTGCTTTATTTTTTTTTCTTATTGTTATATTATTTCTGTACAGGTGGAAGAAAAAGAACGAAAAGAAGACAGCAAACGAACCGACAAAAAACCACCCTCGAGATTCTACAAAATGGAAGACACTCGTCGTATTCTTCCTGTCATTGATGGTGAACTGAAGAAAAAAATCGAAAAAGCAGATATTGTAACAAAAGATAAGAAAGAAGGCGTAAAGAAAACAAAGGTAAAGTTATTATTCATTTGATTTATCTTATTCACTCTTATTTACGTTATATATATTACCATGTAAATTTCCGCATTAGATAAAGAAAGAACCGATCACTCAGGACGAAAAAGATGAATTTGATACATTAGTCGATTCTAATGCTAAATCTTTAGAACAAAGGCTAGAAAAAAAGATTGGAAAGAAAGGTTGGTACATCTTTACTTCACTATACTTTACAGCAGTTATTACACACGTACTCTTATTATACTCTCGACATTATACTCTTTTATAAACAGGGCTGAAGCAAACAACGTTGTCATTTAAACCTTTGAAGAAAGGCGCCAAAAAGAAGAATAAAGACTCAGATTCGGAAATTGATGACATCGATTTTGGAAGCATCTCGCCAGTTCCGGTCCAACCACGATCGCGTAGAGCTACAGGTATTGTGCACGGTTTATGCACTTCATTCAAAGATAATCAAAGCAATGCGTTATATTATTTTGTAAACTCGCGTATTATTTTTGCTAAATCGATTTAAATAACATACAGCCAAGAAGAAATATAACTTGAGCAGCGAGAGTTCAGACGATGGCAGTGTTGAAATGTTCAGTCCTTCTTCCGATTCTGAACAAGTGTACGTATAATAATCGCTATGTTATTCTGTATTATGTTTGTCAATTGTTTAAATATTTACTCATTTATTATATCTCTTCTTTTTAGACTCAAGAAGGAGCCTGTGGTATTAAGCGATTCTGATGACAATTTTAAACCAATCAAAAAACCACCCCAACCGACACGTAAGCACATAATACATATTTAAGTCGTCAAGTGTACTCAATTGCGTATTACGAATGTATTAAACATTTTTTTTTTTTTTTTTCACAGCGACTTCGGAAGAGCTTTTCGACTCGTTAGTTGGTAATTCCTCTTTGGAAAAGAAACCAATAATTTCCTCGTCCGGGGAAGACTCACCTACGAAGTTTACACCGCCTAAAAAAGGTAAATAAAACATTTATCTACTTATGTGAGTGGGAACTGTTCTACATTATTATCTTCTGCATTACAGCACCCGCTAAGAAAAAGACTGAAAACGGCAAAGGGGTGAAGAGACAATTGAAGAAGAAACCAAAAATATCTGAAGACTCCGATACGGATGACATATTTGCTAGTAAACAAAGTCCAGTAAGTATAACATAGTGTTTGGGTCAATATATTTTGTTTTGTACTGTGCAAAATAAGTGTTTTTTAATTAATTTACTTTTTGCAGACAAAGAAGAAAAAAAAGAAATCAGATTCCGATGAAGATGTAGTTGCAAGTGATTTATCACCACCACAGTATCCCCGGAAGATGGGCGGTCGAGTTAGGAAACCCGTATCTTATGCGCTAAAATCCGACGACGATGACTCTGATTAAATGTCTTCATGTTGCACATGAAAAAATAGATATTAGGGATAGTAAGGATTGACTGAATTACTTCAGAATTATTACGAATCTTGAAAGTGAAACTCATGTGGTTCGTTTGTAAAGTATAGCACAAATTTACTCGGTGATCTTCGAGATTTTGTTATTGAAATCAACGACAATTAATTAGTAATAATTTTATGTGCAAAACGTTTTTTTGTTTCAACCGCTTGAAACTTGGTTGTAAAATTTATTTTAAGAGAAGAAAAGATTATTTGGAAACGTGTGTGTGTGTGTGTGTGTGTGTGTGTGTTGATGCACTTTTGAACTCTGACGTGTTCTAAAACCCCTATGCAATCTTTACCTAAATTATTTCTCGAATGTTTATAGTTATTGGGAGCGTGTGAAATTCAGTAAGTTGAATATGTGTTTCTGCAAAACATATGTGGACGGGCTCTGTAAAAAAAAAGAAAGAAACAAAAAGTATTCGCTAACCTATATTATGCATATAAACTTTCTCGCTATATTGTTAAACAATTTTAAGCAAAAAATGTCTTAGCAAAGAGATTGAATAATATCTTATTTTGTGATACCAACGTAATTGCAACTTGTTGAAGTACTAGTAGGGTATCGTTTTCTCTTTTTTTTTCTTTTTTTTTTTTTTTTTAGAAAATTAAGAAAGATATACAAGAGCAAATACATTATTAAAGAAAAAAAAACATTTGATGCCGTCTACGCTAGACAGATTGTAATTAGCAATGCAAAAGAGTATTCTTTTCAAGATCTCAGATTATCACATTATATGTTGTATCAATTATATTAATCTTATCGCCGGAATCTCATTTGTACGTCTCATTCTCTGTTCTCGATGTAACTTAGAACAAAAAGAAATAGAAAAAGAGAAAGAGACATACCGGGAAACAAATGTTTTATAAAAAATGAAAAGAAAGGAAAATATGAAAAAATACACAATTTTTAAATATATTTTTACATACGTCACAATATGGATTTTTTTTTAGATTGTCTAAGACTATATATATATATATATATATATATATATAATATATATATATAAATTATACACAATTAAATGTCTATTATACATATATACACGCTCGCGCGCACATACTACACGCAAACAGAATGGGATCTTACTATGCGGCGCTCAATATCAATTAAACGAAACTGTCAAGTGTTACTTTAGGCTTTACACATAAATAATTAATTAAAATATCTTTATGTTTTATTTTGTAGATAGATAGTGAAAAAAAAGAAGTAAACTTTTTAAAAAGCTGAAACGAGAATCATACAGTTCTCTCTGTATAACAAGAACTGAGAAAATTATAATTTAAAATTACAGTCAGAATAAAGATCGAAGTAAAGGCTGGATATGTGAGTCAGAAGTTAATTAGTTTTTATAATAATTAAATTCTCCTCCTTAACTTTTCTTCCTGTCTATATAATTAACAGTTTTTATATTTCTTATATTAACACAAGATTTGAAAACTAATTAACTTTGACGCATATTGGTGTCGACGGTCGATCTCCTGACTATATATTATATATATATATATATATATATGTACGTATATACACATATATACAAACATGTATATATATATGTATATACATACATGTTTGTATATATGTGTATGCATATACATATATGTATATACATACATATATGTATATGCATACACTAACTTTTGTGTATCCTTGTTCATTCGTAGGTTAAGAAGAAAGAAATTGTGATTGCAATTAACACGATTTTACATTTGTAAGTGAATATCTTGTCACAGAGTTGATTAAAGGTAAAAGTACCAATCTCTGGACACATACTTATATCACTGGACACTTGTATCTCGCTTAGTCTTTAGATAAGAATAAGTAATTTCCGTATAAACTTATATATGTACATGTAATGTAAATATACATATACATATATAGTTATACATCTACATATAAAGAATTTTATATATATATATATATATATATATATAACACGTCGATTTATCAACGAAACTTAATTCATTCTTACGGACTGCGTATAAGTTCGAGGAATATTTAGCGGCGTTCATAATTTTTCATGTATAAAATATTTATCGTATAAAGAACCTATATATATAAATCATAGTGTGTTCTTATTGTAAGATTGAAACGGTTTGAGTGTCCACACTTGTGTCTATTTATGTGTATCATAGATTGATACTGTATTATTACCTTATACTAAATTTTCAAAATTGACGAGATCGATTCAAAATAATCACGAGCTCATTTATGTGCGCTTACAAAAATTCTCAATCTAATTGATATTTCGAATTTTTCGAACGATTTTCACTTTTATATAAATTTATTATTGTTCGTCTCAGAAGAAAAAAAGAAAGAAGAGAAACGAAAAGCAGCGGGGATAATATACAATGTGAAATGTATAAGTTATGTTTAATTAATAAGTTTACTAACTTTAAATTATACACAAATACGTAAATTTATTGCTATAACGTTTCATACATCATCCTCGACGCATTTTTTCCTTGGTTTTCTTTTATTGTAAGGAAGATCGTAAACTATAGCGAGAGACACGCAGAGGCGATTGCAAAAAAAAAAAATTGTTTAAAATTGTGATATTTCTAGATAAATCGTCTTAATAAAAACATGTTTTTCTATATTTAAATTTTTTTCGTTGAGTATAAAAAGCTCGCTTGTGTAGATTAATAAGTTCATTTTGTGACTTATCTTTTTTTATGTTTTTCTTGCATGCACGTTACTTTATCAGTTTTCTGTAAAATGGATAGAGAAAAGATATGTGCAAAAATAAAGTTTTTTAAAGTTGTGTAAATATTGTTCTATGTTCAGATAGTTGTCACCAAGAAAGATTGATGATATAAATAAGCATAGCTTTGATGATCACTTTTTTAAATCTCAATCGCAACAATCGAGAGATAACTATATATTCAATTTTAACTTTTCATTAAAATAATGCAAGATATTAAATCAATTCTTTATTTATTATAGTGTAATTAGTGTTTATCTCTCTGAATCAACAAAAAAATTTTTAAATTTTGTTAGTCATGTGTTAAGCAAAAACTAACTACAACTTACGTTCAGATGTTTTGGAATTATTCAGCTTCATAAAAGAGGTCGTCCAATGGACACGAGAGACACATGGTGTGAGACAATGTCTTATGAAAAGAAAACAAGCTCCATCTTTGCAACTGCGTGTCTTCTCATAAAAAATAGGATATAGGATGCGGGAACGGTTGGCATGTTTTGTCAAGATTGAAGCGACGGATCTAAGTAGTAGACTCTGTGTTCAGACTTGTAATGTATTCTCCTCTCTCACCACACTTTTGCCAATCACATTGATGGTATTGAGTTGTCGTCAATACCCGGTGCCCCGTGTTGTATCTGAATTGATGCAACACTTTGTAACAACACACACACTCACTCGTTCAGTCTCTCTTTTTCTCTCGTTCGTTCTTAATGCACACTCTTTACTTCTCTTTCTCTCTCTCTCGTTTTCTTTTACTCCCAGAAGCTGCGGCTCGTCGACGGACGCGACTATAATACAAAGCAAGGGCACTTGATAAAATAACTTAGTCTTCTATTTCAATAATTATCTATATATAACGTACATATATATAAAACAAATTACGAGTAAAGAAATAATGATTGGGTCGGTATAGCGTTTTTTTTTTCACGGCTCTTATATTAGAAATTTGTTCTTTCTATTTTTATATCTTTTTGTTTTCATTTTATCGTCTGATTAACGCGTCTAGTCGTTTGCACAAAACTTGTTTTGTACACACATTTTGGATCTGCTTTTCTTGTATTTCTTTCCCTCTTTCTTTCTTTAGAGAAAAAGGGAGAAAAGAAAGGAGAGGAGAGAGAAGAAAAGAGGAGGAAGAGTGAAGGAGGAAAAATGTAACGTGTAGTGCGCGTTTTGTTTTAGAACGAATTTTTTCAGTGTTTTAACAAAGAATATATACAATGTGTGTGTGTAAAAATGGATTTTACAAGTATATAAAAAATGATGGTGAGAA
The DNA here is from genome assembly GCA_014839585.1 of Pseudomyrmex concolor. Lineage (NCBI taxonomy): Eukaryota > Metazoa > Arthropoda > Insecta > Hymenoptera > Formicidae > Pseudomyrmex > Pseudomyrmex concolor. The sequence continues at coordinate 19,109 of QVOB01011631.1, read as the reverse complement.
CTAGAGGACTTCAATAATTTTCTTCTTCAATTTGGGGAGAACGTCATGACTTTATCTATCTATCTATCTATCTATCTATCTCTCTCTCCCTTTCTCTCTCTCTCTCTCACCCTTTCTCTCTACACAATACTCACATCGCTCTCTATTAGACTATCTCGTTCCGATATTATAAAGTCCATTCTCCTCTCAGAATAGGAACAACCAACCAATTTCCTTTGTATACTCATATACGTGTGTGGACGTGAATGCGCGTGTATATTGATCGTTATTCGAGTCATGATACAAGTAATAATTGTTAATATTCGAATAAAGTAACATGATGCGCGGGCTGAGCATTCACGGAATGCCAGAAACCGGCGCTGGAGGTCATGCGAGGATAGAGCCACCACAGTTGTCTTCCCACTGTCAATGCTTATCATCGTTCTTTTTACACCATATATATATATATATATATATTATGTCGAATTTTTATCAGTTTATATGTATTTATATTTATATATATAGTATAAATATATACACACTCACACACTAATTTTAACAATCCTCTAGCGTCCGTTCACGCATACTAAAACGCCAGGAGAGAGGAACGTCGTTTTTTTTTTTCAGGAAAGCGATTGTTCCGATTGCTTTTGTGAATTTCTTCCTACTCTCTCTTTGTTGCTTTTTCTTTCATCAAGTTGCTTTTGTTACCACCGGAAGAATTCTCGTCATTATTTGTTTTATTACTTGCCGCTTTCTCTTTCTCTCTCTCTTTCTCTCACGCACGCGCGCACACACATACACGCACAAACACGCATGCTCTATTTCCCCCCTCCCCCTTAATCTAGGCGTCACTTTTATCTTGTAATGACTTATCACATGTTTAACTTCTCGTTCGCACGCTCGTTCGTTCTCTCTCGCTCTCGTTTCTTTTAAACGCTATTATCAATTTAGCGCACTGTTTGATACAAGGAACGATAATACAATTGAATATTTACGAACACAACATTGTTTTTTTTTTGTCATGCTGAATAATGTGGCATGGCTTGTAGAAAGACGCAAGCTTCTGGACTTGCGGATGACCAGTCTCGCATCTCTCTTGCAATGTCCTTATGTAATCGATCCTGTAAGTATAGTTGTGACGGTGTGGTAATGGCGATGGTAAATTGTGTGGTAATAATTGTGGTGGTGGTAGTGGTGGTGGATGGTGATGACGGTGATAATAACCAGTTTTTTTAGTATTTACAATTGGTTATAGCAATCGTTATTTTCCTAAGATGAGATGATGTGCACAGTCCGAGCGCTCAAGATTTGGCATGTATTGGTACATATCAAGGATATTAGTCTTTCCTTAGGTCTTCCTCTCCACTACGAACTGCTCGACGCGTTCATACCACTAAACATGCCGATGTTAAACGAGCTTTGCTGCTGCTGTTGAATTTGTTGTTGTTGCTGCTGCTGCTGTTGGCTGTTTGCTTGTCGGCCATGTTTTGGCACTGGGGGTTGCAGGTATTCGTGTCTAGCTAGTGTTAATACGTCTATACGCTCCTCTTTTCTATATGCTAGGCAACTTCTTATGAAACTCTGTAACAAAGTTATCATATTAAAGAAAGAACTGACTTTTATCTTTAAGCAATGTATAGTACTGACAACATTGTACCTTTGCTTCGTTGCTAACAGTCGGTTTATTCGCGAATTGAACTTCCGTGGCTTTCAGTATCGTGTTCTCTTCCAAAATAGTGGCCTGCGATTGGTTATGACCAAAAGGCTACAAAAAAATATATACATATAACACATTTTTATTATATTTACAATAAGCGGAATTCTATAAGCGCGATATTGCGACAAATACCTTTTTACCATATAGGCATTGATAAAATATAACTCCTACGCTCCAAACATCGACTTTGGATGATATTTTAGGAGGATTTTTACCGATAACGAAGCACTCAGGGGGTAGATACCTGTAGTAGATACGATTAATCATTAATTCTAATAACAATTACTGACTTATAATCTCGTAAAAATATTAAAAGATAAACAATGAAGGCACACTCACCAATAAGTACCAGCTCCTTGAGACGTTAAATCCATTCCGTGATCTGGATTATAATTCTCTTCATCCATAACTTTACTTAAACCAAAATCCGTGATTTTTATTTCACCACACACATTGCCTTCCGTTAATAAAATGTTACCTGATAAGGAAAGAGAGAAAGTAACTTTACAGTTTTGTTTATCACTTTTGTTTTTGTAATTAAGATTGTATCAAAACAATTTTGATCATAACAATGATTATCAATTAGTACAAAGAATTGTATTTATTACCTGGTTTTAAATCATAATGTATGACTGGGGGTTTTATTTCATTGAGGTACTTTAAAGCCGACACAACTTGCATAACAATAGATCTTGCTTCCCTCTCGGGTATAGTCTTATGCTAGAATAATAAATTTAAAAAGAATGTAAGATAATGTAACTACATATCGTTCAACATACGTTAGCAAGAAGTTTTATAAAATTATGTATACGAGACATTTACCTGCTTCAAATAAAAATCTAAATCATGGCCATCACAATATTCCAGAACGGTACAAAAGGAATTGGCATCAATTTCAAATACATCGTACAACTTAACAACTCGAGGATGATCCAACGCTTTATGTATATTATATTCTCGCAACGCATGTCTATTGCAACAGAAAAAAATATATTAAAATACATACAAACGTTTTTTTCTTTTAAGCAAAAATGGTTTTTAAAAGTTTTCCACATTATCTATCTAACGATAATATTGCAAGTTTTAAACATTGTGATAAAAACTTACTTTATATAATTAGCCTTTTTATCCTCTTTCCAGTCTTTATTTAATTGATGCACCTTGCAAGCTACGTATCGTTGCTCCTTTAAGTCAAATGCCTACAAGAAAAGACATGACAAAAGACTAAACGAAAACAATAAAAATATTTAATTTTATTCTCGTTACAGCCATATTGAATTGTGACGTTAAAAATGAGAAAGAGTAAAGTATATGTCAAAAATTAAAATAAAAGAGTAGAGCAATACACAAGCACTTTTACTTGATACTGATAAAATATTACCTTATGCACTTCGCTAAAACCGCCTTTTCCTAGTAACATTAATAGGAGATAACGTTCGTTCAAAACAGGATGAGAGTTAAATCTCGATTGGTCCTCGTTATGAATACGCTTTAACTCCCTGATGTGTAAATTACGTTCTCTTTCGAGTTTCTCCATTTCTACTTGTAGATCCGCATCCTCTTTCTTCAACGCACTTTGTCTTAACTAAAAATTATACACAGGTATATAGTAAACTCTAAAAGAATAATGAAAATGTAGATATTTTAAGAAAATATGTATAAAGTGTAACATTACTTTGAGTATTTCATCAGCTTCATAATACTCCTGCCACGTGTATGAACCAGGTACCGCATCCGGCTTCAAAAATGTCGCTTCAGTGCCATTATGCAAAGAGGGTTGTGGTTGACTACGTTTTCTGCCAGTCTCACTATTCGACGGCCTCTTCTTCAGCAGTAGCTTTTTCTGTTTGTCGATTTCTTCTCGTTCAGTCGCTATCTGCTCCTGCCGTCGAGCAAGTTCTTGAAATGCGTAACCGTCGGTCCAGTTCTCTTGAAAGGTCGCGCCTACCCTTTGCGTCACGAACTGACCCAACCTCAGTCTATTTTGCATACACTTTTGTCTAGCCTCCTTTTTTTCTATGTTTGATTTTTCTTTTAATAACTTCTTTACAACGTCTATACACTTATTTATATGTGATTTGTGCTGCTCAATCACTTTCTGTTGATTTGCCATTTGATGTCTGAGTTCATCTGTTGTCTGCAACAGAAGTTGAAAACAATAAAAACATTACTTTGAATTAATTGCCCCAGTATGTTCAATGTTGTGATGTAATTTCATGTTGTATCAATACATACAACAAAGTTTGACTATATAATACGCTTTTTTAGATTACATATTTGATAAAATACAGTAGAAATTGTTGCTTAAAGAATGATAACCGTTTGCTTTACAAAGTGATTATCGAAACTATAATCTTTACTTACCCTATTTAATTCATCAATTTTGTTGTTACGTAGTTCTAAATCTGACGAAGCTTGTGTTTCAAACTCTTGTATCCTCTGGCAAGTAAGTTCTGTCTGGAATGCAATTTGTATAATTTTACGATAAATGGAACATGATGTTACCGTAACATCTGATACATTTGTCAGCATTGCTCATAAATACTGGATATCTTGCTACACGTACAAAAACATATATATATGTATATACATATATGTAATATATATAAATATATATGTATACACATACGTATATACATAAAACAATTTAACACAACTGTCAAAAATTTGTCTGAAGTTATAAACACTATAAATAATACATATGTATAGTGTTCATACTCAGCAAAGATAACTTTGTTAACTATCTGTTGAATTACATAACGTTCTATTGTTCCCATATTCGTTCTACATATGACATATGACTTTCTGTTTATCAAAAACAAATTAGAGAGCAAAATTTAAGCAACGCTGAGATGAAACTGAGGATCACACAGGCAGCAAGGAAAACACCAAATGTATGCATATGTAAATAATGCTTATATAAACGTCAATATATATATATATATATATATATAGCAGATTCCGTCAACAGCACGTGATTTGAAATCGACAACATGTCGTTTTCTAAGAAAAACAACGTAATCGGCCGTAAAATTCGACTGCTCATAGAGAACAAGAGTGAGATAAAATAGTTAGTAAAGTTGCTGGCGAAATGCCTGATAAATGGATAAAATCACATGCTGCTTTTACTGGAAAGTCTACTATAACAAAATTGCTAGTGGATTTTATTTCGCGAAATAGTATATTGGACTCATTAGAACTCAAATGCAATATTCAATGAATCCTACAAAAAAAATGTGCATATGCCAAAGTAATAAAATATGCGCCTTCAACGTTCGCTCATATTAAGCGACCAGTAATTAGAATTTATTATTTTTGAAGGCATTTCATTGAATTCTCAAAAATTTCATAGCAAAGAATGGCATTACAAGATAGCCTGTATTTGTGTAATAACAAATGTATACAGAGCTACAGTTCGGTACAAGATTAACTCATTTTACTGCAAACATTTGACAAGAAATCCCCATCACACAAGTGCAGGCATGTGGAGAATTTTGTTTTCTAATATATTCTATATATATAAACTGCACATCAAAAATTATCAAACTATAGTTATAAAATTATACAATTTTAGAGTAAAAAAATAAGGTAGAAAATTATCTCTTCAAATATCTCTGAGTATATATTCGTATATTTAAAGTTTACATTTTATCTAGAATCTCGAAATATTTTAAATACTGATTGAAAGTTGAATTATTTTCCTAACGATAATAATATAAATCTTTTCGTTGCTATTTACATAATATTCTTTTGTGATCTTTATCAAGTTCATCTTCATAAAACAAATTATTAGAATGCCACTTTTTAAACAAGCAACTGTTTTATCTTTAAGTCCATTTTAATGATAACAAGACTCTACTTTAATTTTAAACTATGAATTATAAAAAAAACAAATTTGATACTTTATCACATATAATGGACTTTTTGAAAAGTTTTGATAATGTTTAAACTTACATATTCTTGCCACAACAATCGAGTTGTGGCAGAAACACTAATTCCAAACTGGGTCGTTTCTTATAAAATGCTTGCAAATATTATCGAACTTTGCTTACATTATGGGTGTTAGTCTTCGCTTGCCTGACCTGGCTTGTCCTATTGAGGTTGGTAGGCCTTACCTGGACCTGCTTGCTGACCATCGAGCCTGCAGGTTGTGTTGAGGTTGGTGGTGGAGGCGGTGGAGGTTGAGGATGAGGTCTCGGTGGTTGCATCAAGGAAGAAAATTCCGCCACTGAAGAATTAGGTGTCGTTACTTGTGGAAGTAACTGTTGAGGCGATGGTGGAAACTGTTGGCAAAAAAAAAGGAAAGAAAAATGTATATTATACATAAAAATCAAAAAGTTGACGTTGTCAATATTCTAATCAACGTTTGTTTTAGATCTTACCATAGGATAACCTTGCTGAGGAGAAGGACTCTTGGCTCCACCATGCCGAATAGGACTGTTGGCTAAATGGTGCTTGGGAAAATACTCATTGATTTTCTTATTATCGAGAGCAGAAACCGATCTAGCACCTTTACTTGCCACAGATCCACCTGGGACACCCCCGCCTCCATCATCTTTACGCTTTCTCTTTCTTTCAGAAGTAGTTCTTGGTACCTTTTCTGGAGTGTTTGCATCCACCTCCTTATCACTATGTGATGAGCCTATATAATTACAGTCTTATTAGAAATATTATACTCATAATAAATGTATATATAAAATAAATTAAAAATTTTCTCAATTATAAAAAAAATATTTAGCAATGGAATAGAAAATTTTTCAGATACAGTGTATTTGATTTCCAAGGCAAATAAGTTACGCAAAAGATCAGGGTCTTGTGTAAAAAGAATTCAATTATTTCTAGCAACAAAATTTTAACTTACCAGTGCTCATGTTCGAGTCTTGACTATAAACTGTCTGACCAGAGTTTACGGTTGTTTGGGGTGCCATCTGAATTTGTGACCCAGCGGACATCTGAAAAGAATAAGAGACGTGAAATATAACAAGAACGAATCGCAACAGAAATAGTTAAATAAAAGGCGAAAACGTTTAACGAACCAGCGTTGGACTATAACAACGAAGAACGTTTGTACGATTTGACTGTTATCCAAAGTATTACGGCACGTCGCCGCCACATAGTAAAGACCCAGTCGAAACGTAGAAGCGCACAGGACCGAACTCGAACAACAGCAATGACAACGACGAGAATGAGTACGAGACTGACGAATACGGCAAGGCGAGAGAAGCAAGTCGATGATGATCGTTTCTCGGCGATGCCGAAAGAGGTTACACTACATGAACGGTGAAACCCGGCACACGACGCTACGGCTTGAGAAAATCGCGTCTTATTAAAAAAGACACAAGATTTACACTTTAGAGAGAACAAACTTGGTAGAGGATAGAGTGAGACTTATGGAGCGGAGAAAAGGGAAGGGATGAGGGGGGGGGCATCGGACGGTATGGTGGGGCGAGAAAAGAGAAACAGAGTACGGAGAGAAGAGAGAATGGAAGCGAGTAAAAGAGCAATGGAGACAAGGAAACTTGTCCGCGTAGAGATAAAAAGAAAAAGGGAACAACGGGAGACGGGGATTGACACCTTCCAGGACGACCTGCAGTAAAGTCCCATAGTAATCGCCGTTCGAAGTCACAGTGACAGTATGTTAACCGCGACCGAAATTTCGCACACGGAAATTTCCTGTCGCAGAATGACAGCGGTGGCGTGTACAAGGAAAATATTCGATTTACGTTTAGAGCTAGAGGAATCACGACAAAATGGAGGACCTTAGAGTGGCGGGAGGGCGGGAGGGAGCGGAAGGGCGACGAAGATTCTAAGGGGCAACGAGAACGCGGGGGAGGGGGAAGGCGAACAGTGACGGGACTGCGGGGGGAAGGTTACGTTGGTTAGGATTAAGTTAGGTCAGGTTAGGTTAGGGTTAAGTTGGGTTAGAACGACGGACGAGGGGGTAGAAGGTAAGAAACACGATTCGAGAAGTGTATGGAGGATTAAACTACGGGTGCGTACCGCGAGGGGGCAGGGTGGTTTTACTCACTACAGTCGCGACTCTGAACTTCTCCGCGCCCTGAGACCGGCCTCGCGCTTTAACTAACTTTGATGTCGTGCATATTTTCGCACACGGCGACCGCCGCGGTTGCGGTCACTGACGAGGTTCACAAGCATCGATAAGCGACCGAAGAGCGACGACATGCTAAAGTCATATTCGGCCGGCGCGCGCGAATGTGACGTTTGCGGTTGCCAAGTGTCACGCGTAGCAATAAATTACGCATCTATGGCACGCGTGTCTTTTACTCGCTCAAGTTTTCTTGCATACACGCGCTTACGTGCTATACTCGCGTATCTCTATCTTTAGGCTAATACGAGCGCATTCCACCATAGCCACGAGCAAATCCGTCTTGTTAGCGATCGTCGCCGCGAAATCTAGGAGAGAGAGCACAGCGACGGAAAGTGAACGCTATTATCCTGAGAGAAAGTTAAATGCGTGCAAATCCAGTATATCTGTATGGATATTGCCACAAAGTAATGGGTTTTTAGTTTTTGTATTTAGTTGTAAGAATTGTCGTTACACTTTGAGATCTTCCGTTGGGGATTATCTCACGGTCTATCATTGAACAAGCATTGAAAATACACATGCAGAAAGCAGCAACGAGAGCAGCATCTCTTTAACGTGTAGTTAGTATTGTCAAAAAGTTATAATCTCAGATATAATTTCTCAGATTTCATCGCGCCCTAATTTTACTTTGCACTTCTGCTTATTTTCTTTGTTGTGACACTATATAAAATATATTTACAATATACATCTCGATGCGTAAGATCGAATAAAAGAAAGCTTTGTAAAAATCAAGTTTTTTTTGCCGAGTTAGAAAAGAAAGGATACCGCGGCCACTTTACTTATTAAGAATTACTAATTAATTTTCTTGCAGTGTAATGATTTCATGTGGAAACAACAAAGCGTAACGTCTAACAACTCTGATATATTACCTTATTTTTATGAGTCTTTTAGTTGTGATAAGAATATAATTTTATATATATATATATATATATATAATTCTTTAGATAAGAGATAAAAATAATTGTACAAAATAAATAAACTAATATTGTTTACTTTCGAGACTTACCTAGACTATAACAGAAAATGAAATCTTATAATCTTTTTCCAGTCAATAACACTTTCGATCGCCATAAAAATTGATATCCCGAATGAATTTGTGTGACATAGAGATAAAATAAAAAAGAAACGATACGTCTTACGTAGTCAAAGTCCGATGTATCGGAAATCGATGTGTAAAAGAAATCCTCGGAAAATGTGTGTTAATGATTTAATAAATTATTAATGAATATTTACAATTTTAGATTAGACGCACATATCAACGCTTCGGAATAATAACTCAACGATTTTATAGATATTTTATTCTTTTTAATATTTAATAAAATGTACACAAATAATTGCTTGAAAAGACACGCGAGTGAATTTTTAATATTAAATTAATAAAGAATTATACAGAGAAAATGTTTAATCGAAACACACATAGCGATAAAACATGGAGACCGTCTCTGAGATTTTTGGAAACATCCATCTACGCTGGAGAGAAATAAACAAACCAAAATATTCAATCTTTGAACTACGTGTAAGTAGAAAGTAATTCTCAAAACAGAAGGTATTGCGTCATTGAATCACCCTATTTTCTAATCTTATAATTAATTGTTTCTAGCCGTAATTCGCGCCATTCCGCAAATTCTCCGGTCACGTGAGCGATAGCACATTACACCGCTGAACCGCGACTATGCGGCAACGAGATACTCGTCTCGCGGATTCCTCGCGCATCGCGCACGAACAAATCCACCACAGGAGAGGACAGCAAACTTCCTTATCGATGGATCAGTGACCGTAGCCCGGAACTGGGCTAGAGGGCCGGCAAGGAAAGAGATGGAGAGAGTCTCTTCGCTGTCGGAGCGATCTACCGTCAAGAGACGAATGACACTGTACATGTATGAACGCGCACAGGCAGATATGCGTGCGCGCGCGCGTTTGTATGTGTGTATACATGTGTGTACGCATATATGGAGCGATTCGAGCACGCAGAAGCAAACTGACGTACGTACGTATATACAAACCCAGTAAATCGGGACATGCAGACTTTACTGTGCACGTCTGTAACCCTGGCGACCTGGCCCTGGCGTGGCCATAACCGCAAGGTTGGCCTGTTCACGAGTAAACCGTATTCGAATACGCGGATCGAATCACGACGTCGTAGCTCGTTGCACATCTACGAGAGGAGCTCTTTTTCTCTTTTTCTCCTCCCCACCTTTCTCTCTATCTCTGCTCGTTTCTCTTTCTCTCGCGCCTCTGCCGCACGAGATCCGTTCACTTCGTTTCCTCCTGGATACGCTCGTGAATGTTGGCGTGCGGCTGGCGCGCCGGGTAAACAGCAGAGATGGTAGCATCAGCGACAGCACAGGCAACGGCAGCAGCACCGGGTGGCGTCAATGAGCACAGCAAACGGCATCACGCGTACGCTCTCCTCCTCGCTCAGTGTGTTACGAGAACGCGAGCCAAAAACCCGGCGCGTGGACTCGCCTAATCGAAACGGAACTGGAACTGTCCGACCACCGTGCCGCCGCCGCCACCACCGCCGCCGCCGCCGTCGCCGCCGCCGCCGCCGCCACCGCTCTCGCATACTACCTAGCTCCGAGGTTTCTCTCTGTCTATCTCTCTTTCTGCCTGTGTTCTCTCGTTCCTTCGTCGTCCCTCTTTCTCCTCGCCCCTTACACGCCGCGTGTGTGTGTGTATGTCTCTCTCTCTTTCTCTCTCTCTCTTTCCTCTCTATGTACGGCAAATGAGCAACGCGCGAGATTCCGAGATGCGGCAAAAGGTGCAACCTCCCTCCCCATTTCTCTCTGCGCTGCCGCTACCGCCCCGCATTATAGAACAGAGAAAGAGGGGGAGAAAGAGGGACACTTTGGTAGAGTATATAAGCGCGAGCGGGAGAGGAAGAGAGAGATAGCAGCGAGAGAAAGAGCTGCGTGACTGACAGAGACAGGATCTACGAAGGGAAAGGAGAGAAGGAACGATGGTGGTGCACGAGCAGCAGAGCGACGGGAGTGCGGGGGTTCGAAAGAGAGGATGGAATATACGATGGAACAAGAGAGAGGAGAGAGGCATATGAGACATTCCTTCAGTGAACGGGTCGGCCGAGTGTGAGTGCAAGCGAGCCGGTAAAATCGATGTGGCGAAGTGTGGTTGTGCCGCTACAGCGTGCGAAGGGTGCTCTGCTCTGTGTACCTCCTCTCCTCGCCCACCCTCTTTTGCCCGCCTTTCTCCACTCAGCCCCCGAGATACGTTTCCCGTGTGTGATCCGCGGTTCCGCCTTGCGGCGTTACTTTGCGCTCCGATGTTGTGTGATCTCGGACTAGAGAAAATCAGACATGTGAACGACATTCGTTTTTGCACAGTTGCGCCGATATATGATATCACAGAAAAAGATTTTCTGCCGCGCGAGAGACCTTTCCTAACACAATGATACAACTTGCTGTTATTAGTCGGGAAAACCTAATTATAGTGTCCAAAGCTACGATCGGCGTCTCTCTATTGATTTTCTCTCATAGGTAAGAAAACGTTTAGAGTACAGCAAACAATAGTAAAAGAAACTTTTATAAAAGATAATAGTACTTAAAAAAAGACTCATAAATATACATAGATCCGCGTATTAAACTTTTAGAATCTAACATATAAGCTTTGACCGATGGACTAATTATGGAAACAAAAAGGAAACCAAAAATATTTTATAAGAGCGAACGACACAAAAAGCAATCTTTAGATTGAGAACGATGAGAGAACTACGGCAGTATTAGATGAAAAAACCACCGAGAAGTAAACAACGCTCGGAAGCTCGAATGTCGCAGTGTGGAAGAAATGAATTCGCTGACTTTTAGCGATCAAAATCACTGCCTATAATAAAAGGTCAATACTGTAGTTTGAATGAGTTGAACTTTCATAAAGATCACATCTTTAAATATAAATGTTTATTGCTTGAATATACAAAGCAATGCTCAATTAAAAAAAAAAACTAAAAAAAAAGAGTAAATATGGATTTAATTAAAAGCACGTGTTGAACATAAGTAGATAATCTACGTATTTACTGAATAACTTAAAAAGTTTTCCTTTATTTAATATCTGGCTTTGAAACATGCTATTGAACATTTTTTCTTTGAACGCATATAACGAGCTCCCTAAGCCATTATATGCGAATTGTAAAAATCTCGAAATCGCACTTGCACTCGCAACGATTCTTTTAAATAGCAAGGTACCTTGGCGACGATACCGTTTGTTACGTCTTTGCGAGATATGTTGACGACGCGTGCTTCGGTCTGTGCGATGGCGTATTAGCAAGAGAGACGTAAAGGCCGACCGCTGGAGGGGCGCAGCACGGAGGGGAGATAATGGGGCGAAGAGAGGGAGAAAGTATACAAGAGACGAAACAGCGGAACGGACGAACATAACAGGTCGAGCGACCGAGCGAGTACGAGCTGTGTGCGCAACGACGTATAGTGTTTTCAACGAGATTCTCGTGAATAAAATACAAAATTTTTCGAAAGTATCTCGAGACACACGTGAAAACTGCTACAATGTGCGGGTGAAACGTTGTTGGTGCAAAAACAAAATCGTCACGAACGTAACTATAATTTTACATTTCGCGTGCGTATTTTGCGTGACAGCAAAAATACGGTTTGTGAACGAAGTGCTGGTTGAATTAAGGAAGAAATAATAATGAAGATTTGGAAAATGCGACTATTGATACAATTAGATTTAATATTAAACCGCAACGGTGTTAAATATACGAAGAAAACAAACTTAAAATCGCAATCAGAAAGCGCAAATCGAAAGAAGAGTTTGGTTATAGCGATACCAGTTGTACCGGTTTTTGTATAACTGGTTATTTGTATCTGATAATAATTGTGCGTTCTTACGATAAGTGTGTTACGTTAGTGAGCAAATTTTTCTGACAATATGCGTAACAATATCTCCTATGTTCTCTATCGCGTAGCTGATCGGTAATGCGATAGATTAAAATCGACGTCACTCATTCAGGCTAATGATCATTTTACGTTATGTGGTGTTGCAAAAACTTGGAAAATCATCATATTTACGATTTTAACGTTACAATCATGATACATACGAGTGTCGCAAACGCAACGACATTCAATGTTTCACAGTGCTACGATGTTCTATGCGGGACATGTAACACAGCAATTAACAAACCGACACAAGAAATCTAACTTTGAAAACAACAGTGATTTCGATTAAAATCTTTCTTTAGATTGGAATCTTTCTTTAGATTGGAATCTATCTTTAGATTGGAATCTCTCTTTAGACAGTAGTTCCATGCGGTTTTATCAGTGTGTATTTCAAGAAAAATTTGCATTTTTTAAATATATATTTAAAAAATACATATATTAAAGCATTATTTACTTCTTTTTCACCAACTTGATCTCCCACAATGTATCGACCTCACCTTGTGAATAACCTGTAGATCGACAGAGACGAAGTGCAATTCAGTACCGACGAGGTATCAACCGTGCGGCGGGCGATTGTTGGTGAAGTTGCGGCAAAACAGGTCGCCATTGCACACGCGAAGCCAGTAGGGGTTTTCAACAACGCAGTTGCGAGAAACGAGTGGCTCAGGGAGTTCCTCCCGACCCCCTTCTTACTTCGCTTCCACCATTATTGATACGAGATGGGACCGAAGGGCAACGTCGCGGTGTTTCGGAAACCGTGACAACGTCGCGACGACGCGGTGGCGAGTTTCTCTCTTCCTTTTCGGAACTCCACGCCTCTGAAGCCGGAAAGCCCTTCCTTCTACCCCTTCAAGCATGAATTCCATGGAAAACGAGCGCGATCATTTCCGTACGATGGCGTTCACATCGGTGAGTTGAAGGCGAGTGTTGGATACGATATTTCGCGAGTTTTCATGTATCGTGTGTGCATTTTTATTTTTTTTGAAATCGATATATCCATTATAATATAAATATTTAAAAGTCGTTAATGTTTTGTCTCAAGTTATAAACGTGTGTTATTGAGAGTATTTCAATACGCGTTGCGTAAACCGTCAATGATGTACGGTCGATTTTTCCGTTCAGACATTCTTTCAGTTTTTCTGTCGAGTACAATTAAACTTTCGTTTCTCTATTAATTATAATTGAAGTTTTTATACATTTAAAGTAGTACAGTAGTACACTTTTTAAACATTTACAGTACATATCATAATTGTGTTTATAGTACATCGTGCGATGCGACTCGTCTATGTGATATAAACAGAAAGTCATATAAGAAAAACTTCGAAGTTTATTAAACAGTAAAGAATAGATTGTGTGATAAAATGAAGTATGTGTACGTTCGAGTTATACTCTTAATAGCGCGTAATTAGCTTCTTACGTAACGCGACAATGCAGTCATTGCGGATTAAAGAAACAATCCTGTTTTCTTTCTCGCGATTGTATAATATAATATTCAACGCGCGAGCGAAAATAACATATGAACTGCTGAACAAACTGTTTGAAAATATAAATTAGTTATATAGCTGCGTGTCAAAGAGAAGATAAAAAAAACTATGTCAAAAAAATGAAGTGTTCAAAGAGGTCGAGCTGTGGCACATGTCAGTGTCGAGTAATTCTCGACGTGACGTATCGTCGTCAACAAAAGCCTGCTTTGTTTTCCATTTAAACGCGTAAATGCCCATTCACACAGAGATAAAGACATATTTCAGATATATATTTATCTTCGGAGCGGTTGGAAGAATCGATGGTGAAATATCAGTTATCTTTCGCGTAAAGAAAATGTGTTTTGGAGTTCGCTCTCGATAAAAGAAACAACCGTCTCGCGAGCGTAGCCTTCTAGACCTTGCAATGCCGCTGTTTGTAGAAAACATCAGTTGGTGTGACGGCGACGGTAGTAGCGACAAGAGGCACGACTGTCTGACGTGACGGCAACACAGCGTCCCACAACTCCAGCGGTATCACGCGCGCGGATTCTCCCCTTCCCGCGTGCCGCAACTCCCCACCAACGAACCCCAATAGGTCGCACACTCATTAGCCCAGTCGCGCGCGACTTCCCCTTCCCGTTCCTCCCGCTTTCCACGGTCTGCACGTCGCCGAGCGATCAGCTGGTCGGCCACGCGGCGTTGCCTCGTTGTCTTGGCTTGCGCCATGCGCGCCGCCAGCCACGCGGTTTCTGTATACGTTGCTTCAACGAGAGCCGGCAGCGGAGAAGTGTGTGTGTGTGTGTGTGTATGCGCGCGCGCGTGCAGTAAACCTCACGAGAGGTTAGGTGCAGCCCGGCGCCCCGTGTAAACGGCGCGGCGGCTGACACGGTGCAAGGACGCGTCGCGGCCAGATTAAGCCGCGTTCACACGGCGCAGCCTCATTATCTCGCAATTAGACAAAACAAAAATAACACTATTTTACTTACTTTATTAACTAATCACAAACGTATATGTCTCGCTAATTTTATTTTCAATTTTTTTAATTACTCTAATAGCAACAATTTTTGTGTTCACAAGTTTTTAACAAATGCAGTAAAGAAATCTAAAAAAATTCTAAGTTATTTTTACCGATGCTAAATTGATAATCTAGTGAATTGAATCTAGCTAGTGTGAACAGTTTTAATGTTATAAAAATACTTATTGTAAAAATTAGGACAGTCGCGCAGACTAGATAGTAGGTCAACGACACACAGTGATAGTTTCTACTTGCGCTGGAGAACTAGAAGAAACGTTTACGTAAAAATATCGATCGGAAAACTAAGAAAGACGATAACTCGATCGAGATAAAATGTCATTGACCTTGAATGTCAATTTATCGATCTCATAAAAATGTTCTATTTCTGTTGGCGTTTACCCATTTGTCTTGCTCTTCTTTCTTAGAGTGCGGTCAAGATTCGCTGCAAATGTTTCGAAAAATCGTTCTATCTTTATTCTACATTTAACGAGGAATAAAGATAAACGATGCTTCAAAACATTTGCAGCGAGACTTTGACCGCACTCTTAGAATATAATTTTTTTTGTAATATCTCGAACGTTTAAACGATTCACAATGGCGCAATTCTCGCATTCTTGGCACGCCAACATGGCCTACTGAGCTGCAATTGACAATTACAAACAATTTCGTTCCTGTGATTAAATAATCTTAATATATCACAGTTAGAATTATGGTTCTGTATGTAAAAATTTCCGAGAAACGCGAGAGAGAAGAAAAGAGAATTATATTTCATAACTTAAAATCAAATTTTTCACTGTACACATTTTTGAATTGTCTTGAATTCTCACCTGCGAGAAGTACGGGATCGATATACGGGAATATTTTCAGTATGATAAAGCACCGTTGCAACAAAATGTGACGTATGTTACGAATATAATCGTTGCCGTCGATGCCGATTTATAAACTGCGAGAAAAAGGTCATGCGCGAAAGGATTATAGAGTCGTCACTTTCACCAAGATAAGAATTACCAACCCACGTGGAGCAAGAGAAACACAAAAAATTGATCTTTCCTAATGCTCTATCGACAATATAATTTCTGCTTAACGCGTTAACTGCGATCGTTTTACGCTTGTTCTCGGAATATTCCGTGACCCGTAATTAAAGTGTTAAGACAACGACCGAGATTCCATCGAGAGCAGCATAGCGAGCCGAGCAATACAAAGGTTGCCGATCCTGTGCGACGAACTTTGTCGATGATCGCCGACTACCGTTGGCACTAGAGGATATGCGATGATGAGCATCGCTCATTGTGAAAGTTACGACATAACCGCGACTATTCCCGCAGGTCAATAGCTCATTACACGCGATACGATCTCTTTTTTTTCTCTTCTTTTTTTTTCCTGTGTATATTTCTGTCGCTCTTGTCACACATTAAACCAAGCGCGAGATGTAACGCAGATCTCTGTTCCCAAAACTAGTTTACATCTTACAGTTTGCAAATAAAAAATAGAATTTTTTTTTCTCGCACTAATAAGATCAGCAAATTTGAGAATAGATGCAAACAAACATCAAACATTGACAACAAATATGTAATTGCATAAATAAGCAAATAAAAATAATGTGTCGACAAGCAGAATCCGCAGTCTTCTAGTCCACCTAGGAATCAGAGCATCCGGCAGCGGCGCTACAGTTAGTCTCTATGATATTCATCGTGTATCTCTTTTTGTGACCGCATTTAAAGCCCCGTAAGACACACGTAAGACGAACTTCTTGCAGTGACATGCATCGTTTTGTTTTTTTTTTGTTTTTTTTTTTTGTTTTTTTTTAACATTAATCCTGTCTTATGCAATTATGCAACATGTATCTAATCTCTCGTGACATCAAACAAATTTACATCTCCATATTGACTGTCATAACGTGATCTCTTAGGTGCTCGTTAGTGTTTTGTACCTAGAGACATTAAAACATCGAAAATGCTAGCGAACTAAAGAATTTAAATCTTAACGTTATTTATCTTGTTCTTTCTCTTCCTGGGCAGAAAAAAAAGAAGCAAAAGAATATTCTTCTTTTAACGACACAGCTACGAATCGCGAATAAATCTCATACATAAAATGGCCGTTCTCTTGTGAAGCAAAATCCTGAAACGCAAGCAACTATTTCTAGGCCGACCTTCTATCGACACCTTGCGAAATGACTGATTGTGTGTGAATCGCTATTGAAAGAGAGATAAGCTTATCGTCACAGTGCGCGCAGCAACATTGTCGAACGTGTGCTTTATTCGCGGTATGTTAATTTACAGCACATGTTCCTTCGTGCAACGCATAAAAAAAAGTTAAAAAGACATTGCAAAACACATAAATGCCAATTTATGTTCGACAATTCAAGCTCCGAATAAATATTATTCAAGTCTAGTTATACCGTGACCTTTTACGGTATAACAGTTACTACGATCAACAGGGTGACTTCGCGAAAAAGAATGTCGAGAGAATGTTGACGTTAAGTCAGCGTTTTTGTTTCAGATGACAGGTTTATACATCCTGTGCGCTTCCAGCAAGCGTTTTTTGAACAGCATACGCTTACCACGTCGAAAGGGTCAATAGGCGAGTTTTGTCTTGCGTACAAAGATACCGATCAAAAGATCACGTCTCGATTTTTTCTTTTTGCGCAGTTTTTACGTAATTTTTAACACGTAAATCCTTATCTCTACTATTTGCGGAGTGAAACATATCGTTTTTCTTTTTCACGCAGCTTATTCCGAAACAGCAACATCTCATTCTAGAGACATCGTTCATGTGCGATTCACTCTCTTGATGACTCATCGGATCCGAGAATACAAGTGTCTACATTCCTCGTAAGCTTCATGTCCACCAACAACAGGCAATGTAACAGTCAGGGTGGGGCTCGGTGTGGTCACACGGACATCGGGCAAACACTTAACGTAGGTAGATCAGTAACGATCGAAAGCCAGCTCTAGTTCCTGCACGTGGCACTAGGTGGTCGCCGGGAGCTCCCTGTTCAGGCGGACAGAAAAAAGCGGATACACGCGCGGATGCTGTGTGCGTCCGACTTTATCCGCGGAGAGGCGCAATGCACTACTACTGTATATATATATATAATATATAAAACTGCGCGATTACAGTCTGCCTGTATGCGGGAATCGATTGAAATAAAGCGACAATGATAATTAATGAGCGAAAAATTGATGTAGTAACATATCGCGAGAGTCACGTCACTTATCGCCGTATCTTATCACTTTTCCTCATTGTGTGCACTCTGTTGCTCAAGTAATTACACGGCGGAAATAAAAGATCTGCGGAAAAGAGTGGCTTTGTTCTCTGTCCTTCCGGTAAATTTCAACAAAGTTAACAACTCGTTGCGCACATATATAATCGATTATTTCATACCACTTATTGTGTGTACAGTAGAGTACGACAAACGCAAACGGTCGCGATAAGAAAATATTGACGTGGCTGTAAACCAAAAAAGACTGTAATACAGTATTGTCAATAGTTATAATGTATTAAACTGTCAACTCTCTTTTTTTAAAGATACAAAATAAACAAGAAAACAGAGACCGACTCACCGTTTGCGAATCGAATGACGCAATTGTTCTGAAACAGGTGTGAACAAGTTGAATTTTACGAAATTCGAACAGGAAAGAAGAATTCGTCTATTTTAATTATGTCGGAAGTCTCGATTTACATTTTAATTTCTTGTACTGATATCTGTATCTAGATTATAGATAATCTTAAATCTCCGCGTCCTGTGGTTCGATATCTATTATTATGCAAACTTCGTGAAACACGTAATAGTTTCTCGATCATACCGAATTAGAATGTTTTTTACATGTTGTATGATCTGAAAATTGATACACGCCAGATACAACTTCAAATAACTCCGACAAATTAATACTCTTGTGACTGATAATATAATAAAAGACAT
>QVOB01011626.1:0-36063 GCA_014839585.1 Pseudomyrmex concolor | reverse complement strand
GCAGCGAAACTGGAGGTTCCGAATCCGCATACCACCGTGAGGATTTTTTCCGGGCCGGTCCCTTTCGAACCGAGTTTCTCGATTGATCGGCGAACAGAATCGGGCCTCCAAATAATAATTCGAGTGTAATCTCGAAGTAATTACTCCTACAAGGCGATCTTACAATTAGTCACAATACCCTGAACACGAGCCCGACACAGATGGGTACGCTCACTGTGAGAAGACCGGCCGTGTATCGCATGGTAGTAGTAACAAAAAGAACTGCACAAAAATAGGAGAGACCAAGAAAAAGAAAAAGATTGTGAGTGGAAAGAGAATATGTGGCCCGCAAAGATCGCTGAGTCGGTCATGGGCACGTTAAAATAATGAATTTATATATGCAATAAGATTCTTAAAAAAAAAAAAAAAACAAAAATCAAAAAATGGAAAAAATTAACTCACTCAGGTTTGATTTTCTTACGAATAGACCGATATATGATTGAGTTTTATTTTATTTTTAAATTGAAATTTCAATTCAAACACACACACACACACACACACACACATATATATATATATATATATATATATAAATATATATATAAGCACACTCTCTGCACAACATCCTGCAAAAACGGTTCTTATAACCGCATTTAATTTCATTACTTAGTTTAAAAATTTTACTTCAGTAAAATTTTTATCGCCAGATACAGTTAAATATTAAAGGATTATTGTACGAGCAATTTTATGTTATTGTATTTGCAAAAGTAAGCAGTTTGCAACAACAATTTGTTTTAACTGCTT
This sequence comes from Pseudomyrmex concolor, assembly GCA_014839585.1. Taxonomy (NCBI): domain Eukaryota; kingdom Metazoa; phylum Arthropoda; class Insecta; order Hymenoptera; family Formicidae; genus Pseudomyrmex; species Pseudomyrmex concolor. Next base: position 35,280 of record QVOB01011626.1, on the reverse strand, counting down.
ACAAAATTGAACGCGCTTTTTTAATGAGTTTTGTGAAAAATTAAGATTTTTAAGATAATAAAGAAAATTTATTATATCTCGTAAAATAATAAATTATATCAATTTAATACGATTAAAAAAACTAAAATAGTTTTAAACACAAAATAGTTTTCACTAGCTTTTGAATACAAATACCCTACTGTGCAGTGTGCGAATATCTCGTTGACCTCGTGTTCGATGTTGTCCTAACGAGCAATTGATCGTGTTCTCTTACGACCGAATCGGTCAGCACCTCGTGGTGTCGACCGTCGTAATTCACAACCGAGTATCGTATACTTTACCCGCGGCAAACGCTTCCGTTGTCAATGAATTATTTCCGTTATTTTTATAGAAAAGAAAGATAAAACCTCGAGGATAATTCGCGCGGATTTTTCTGAGAGCGCGAGCTTTTCTCTCGAAATTGACGTCACCAATCAAGTCTCGAGTTGTCTAATTCCGAATCGTCTCTAGTCAGTGTGTACAGAATCTTCAATTTAATCTAGAACTTCTCTCGTATCTTTCCACGAAGTTGACTCCTGTACACTTCTTGAAGTGTCTTTTGGTGGATGAGTTCGTTTTGCAATTGTGGCAATGTCAAAGTCCACGCACGTCACGATGACGCCGTTGGGACGGAGGATGACGACAGTATTGCCGTCCAGATACTTTAGAAACGCTTCCGTTTCTGAGAAAGTTCCGGCGAAACTTCACGAGGTGCACCTGCGCGCGCCCGGATCATTTCGAGACGTACGATTGCCGAATGCAAAATGGATTTTTGCTATCGTAGCCCGACGGTTGGCTCTATCAATAACCCCGAAGGGGGCCACGACGAAAAGTCGAAACTCAAATTTCGCCAACGGCAATCGTTTTCAATCGCAGATAGGAACGTGCAAGGGATGAATTATATTAACAAATAATGCGCTTTACGTAACCGCTGTCATATTAAATATCTCATACGTCATCTCGAATTATTGCAATTGCATTATTTAGCTATTACTGTATTATTTGATAGGTGAGAGGTCGAGAGAGAGAGATATATATATTCAACATCTGCTGAACGCATCGGAATTATCCAGTTCTGGTCTGTTTCGGGAGAAATCCAGGCACGATTCTTCTTTTTGTAAGTTAAGTGAAATGTGTCCGCTGGCTGACGACGACGAGGACCAAATTCCGCCAGACAATCGTAAAGTGCAGCGTTGCGGAGTTACAGCGACACGTAAATCGAGATCACCGGTTCTCCGGTTCTCGACTCGCACGGTATGTATCGTCGTCCGAAAAGAAACTTCTTTCTGCTATGATGAATCACTTGAACACGAAGAAGATTCCCAAGATCGTAGTCGCGCGGCTCGATCGTCTAGTCTATCCCGACGACGGCGTATCGTGACGATAGAATTTTTTTTCACCGATAAAAAGAACATATCGTATCGACATCGTTTATCTTCAAGTCCGATTTTTTCCCCGCCATTGACGTTTTACCGCTCACAACTCTTTCATCTCTCCGTCCTTTTTGTTCCCGTCAGCCGGGAATCTTGTTTCGCTTACGTCTTGTTATTTTCTTATCTTTAACATCGTCTTTTTCGCTGCATCGTCTTCTCGAATTCTGGTCGTTTTGGACGTCGTTTTCTTTCGCGCGTCGCCATCCGACTGGCTTTTGTTTAGATGACGCGCTTTCGGAAAATCCGGAAGAAGCTCCCGTTGTGTCGTCAAATGATCGCGTCGTCTCGGCGGGTTTCTTCATAAATCTTTCTGTCCGTCGTACGCGATTGGATATGTTGCCCGCTCGCTCTCGTTCCAACTACCAATTCTCTTCCGCCGTGATGATGTTTGCCGAATTCGTGTAGCTCGTCGAGCGTGCGCGTACTCCTCGAACACATTGCTCGTCGTCGTTGCCGAAGTGAAACAGTATGGAATCCGATCGGTTCGAAGTATCTGGCCGCGAAACGATCGAAACTTTGGAAACATCCGTTGGACGACGGATCTGAAGAAAAACTCGATCCGAGACTAACTCGACGTCTTCGTATTCCTTGCGAGTCTCGGTCTCCCGTAGTAACTTCTCCTCTCTCGAGGACATTCTTGTACAAATATCCCGGAAGTAACGTCTCTCTGGTGTCGGTTAGCGCGAATAAAACCGGGGCACTCGGTAAACGCGACAGTCGGATTGACGTAATCAATCTCGGTATAGCTCTTTGTACGACGCAGATTCCATGTAACTATTGCGTACGATGTTCGAAACTTGGACACACCGTGTGATCTCTTTATCGCATTGATCGCGTATGATCCAATTCTGACAAATCGTTTGTTGAAGCGTCGTTTCGCTTTTCGAAATAATCAGTTCGTCGAACATCAAAAGATGCGCAACTTCCACGCGCTCGACTTCGCGCGTTTTTCTTCGATCGAATGCGCGCGCATATGTCGTCCATGTGACACGAATATGCGTTTCACACTTTAATTTAATTCTGCGAGTCGCTTTCGTAGTTTCGAGAAATGTTAATTATTTGAGGATTTTATAGAAATCCGCATCGTCGTCCGAATCGGAAAATCTACGATCGAAAAAATAACGAACGATTTAAGCGCAAGTCATTCCCGTATAACTTCGAAATCAGAAGACCGCGATAATTAACTGCCGGCGTATTCGTTATTGAATTCGCACTTCGAGATCGAGCAATTTAAGTTTGTCTCGCACCGTGGATACGGAAACTCTCTCTCGCTCGAAGTGTCTCTTCGTACCTATATATTCGCGGCGTCGCTAAATCTTGTGTCACAGTTAACAGGAAAACATCCATTCGAAGATTTCGCGAGATTAGATTCAACTTGCAAAAGTATCTCGCGCCCAACGGCGGAACATTGACGTCATTCATTCGCTTGGTCATTTAACGCGTTCTCATAAATCGCCATGTCTATATTGCTCCCGCGTCGTTTATCAGCGATCCGTCTTTCCAATTTCATGCTTTTCAGATATTTCACGTGCTGTCTGCAAAAATCATACAAATGATATATGAAGTATTTTGTCGTTCTGCCGTAAACACTCTTTCGCTCGTCACCGGTAAATATTTCCGGTAAGACTGGAACGGACAAACATCGCGAGAACAGTTACGTCAGAATAGATCGAGTGACAATTGTTCGCGATTTGTTCGCTCGCGATTGTCTGAAAATTTGATCGATTCGGTTCATCTTCAGATGAGTGGGTTTTTTCTCGAAGTGTTTTCGTCCGCACTGCATGCAACATGTGGTTCACCGGAAGATTTAATCTGTAGTATACAAGTCAAAGAAACTACCAACGCTTAGCAACTCTGCTGGTAAATCGAGATCGTAAAACCCGTTAAGTGCAAGACTTGCGTGAAGATTTGTTCTGTCAAAAGGAGGTAACGTTATTCATTCGTGTGCATTCGTCTTGTTGCCGAACACACGTGTTCCCGCTAGGTCCCGCTGTTAACTAGTATTAACGAAATTAATAGCATTTGCTTTAGAAAAAAGCTAAATAAATAAATGATTTAACATTTTTTCAAATAAGTCGATTCGTAAAGTATCGAATTATTTATCGAACTATTTAACAATATAAAACATTGTTCAATAATATCAGTAGGTTTGTCTCTTTTTTTTCCTTTCTCTCTCCTTCTCTCTTTCTTTGATTATTGTTCTTGATAAGAAAAATGGCTAACATATATCATTTACTTGAGTTGCCAATATTCCAAATTGTCCCATATTCTTCGTCGATTTTGCGGTCTAGATCCTCCCGCACCTTAAATCTCCCAATATGCTCGATCTTGACGCGATAAATCAGATATTTGGCGATCCGAGCCAGGTGGACAGATGGCCATTGTTTTCGTTTAAGATCATACCCGCGTAATGACAAATACTCTTGATGGCGGGACATTTCTCTGGATCTTGTTTGGACAACGTTCTGACCGTATCTATTGCTTTCTGGTAGCTGAGAGAACAAATACACGTTCCTTTCTCTTCTTCGGTAGCTTTGTTAAAAAAAGAGAGAGAGAGAGAGACGTAGCGACTGTGCTCAACCGTTGTTTGCACCATTTCCATTATGCACCATTAACAATCGTCGTCGATAAATACGCGTTGGAAATAGTCTAACGCGACACACGCCAGTCATCTTTCTGCCTTTTCTGAATCTTATTACTGCTGTTAGATTTTTTATTCATAAATTAAAATTATTTTTTTGCGAAGAAAAAATTTTTTAACTGATATTCTAGCACTTGTTAGTTTAAACAAAATTTAATAATAATAATAATAATATAATACGCGTCTTCGAACACACACACACACACACAGCTGAGTTGTATATTTAATTTCTATGTTTGAAACACAATATAACGATACACTTATTTGCAAATAAACGTGTTCGCAACATAACATTCGCACATGTATCTAACATTACAGTGACACGCGTTAATGGATGTTGCATGGACCGATTGATTTTTTTGTTCCTCCGCGTGGGGACGAGAGTAAATCGAGCATTTCACACCGGTAATGGAAAACGTATTACCGGAGTCGTAAGTTTCGTCAGTAGGGACAAGCTCCCGACATTATAACGCGGATGTGCAGGCTGTACTTAACGACGAAACTCGGTGGAAACTGTAATTTTCGTGCAAGGGGACGAAAAAGTAGTCGATGCCGTGCGCGAGCTATAGGACCGTGGCGTGGGTGCGAAACGCGCGCGTCACGCCACGTGTAAAATACGAGCGTGGTCAAAAAAGTTAAACAAATGGGACGCCTAAACATACGTATGTGTGTGTCCATAAAGTTTACGACGCGTAACTGTTTTTGCATGGATATTAAAGTGCGCATTTACGTGTACGGCACGATGCGACAAGTGTTGAAATCTCGTTTAATTATTAACGTCACACGTGATATCGATAAATGTAAACCGTACAACTCATACGCGCTCATTATATATCTCTGTTCGAAAATATTTTACATTGTAAAAATAAAATGCATTAATGTTATATGCATCTCGTCACATTAAGCTTACAATTTTGTGTCCCGGTATCAATAAATTTAAGATATTTAATTATCGGTGCGTATATATTTTAAATTAGGTGACGTAAATTGGAATTCCGTTATAACCCCAATTCCCCCGTGGTGGAGATGTGTGTCGGGCATTAAATTTATACGAAAATGCTATGTAATATATTTAATTACACTATACGGGCGTGTGTACGTACGTATACGTAAATGAATTTATCCATCTAGATATCTGTACATTATAATCGCTAATAATAGTGAAAAAATTTCACAAAGCATTGTTTTTTTATTATGTATAATTGGAGGTTCGTATATATTATACGTATATTTTATTTTTGTAATTTTTATTGATCTTGCTGTTTAATTCTCTATACATTTAAAGACGTCAAAATATCAGATTCAACTCTGAAAGCCATTTGCAGCCATTTATAGTGTGTAGTCAATACTTTGCGCCACGTAACAACTCCACAGGCGAGTGTAATACATTATACAAACAAATGTTTACAGAAAATGCGAAACTTTCTACGACATTTTTATTAACATTACAGTATTACTACACGTAGAACCAATAAACTCAAGCAGAGCACGAGATCCATCAGTTATACAGCCTAGTAAAATCCAGTCGACGACCAGGGTTGTCGAGCTTGCGACGGCTTCTCGTCCCGAACAGATCAGATTGTACGCGCGCATCCTTCCTTTCACTCTTCAAATTCTATCATTTCTTCTTCGCAAATCAGATCGTTTTTATTTTCTCGTTATCGCGCAAACTATGATCCCGTCGGTTTACAAGTTCTATTGAATTTTTTATGTAACATCGACTGGAAGCCGATTTTCATAGTTTATGATAAACAAACGTTTTCACGCAGTAAACAGCATTTCTGCGCATTCGATTACGCTGTTAAATTCATTACTTTTACAGGAAAGTTTGTCAAAAACAGAATGTGTGTAGAGTGCGCGCGGCTTTAATTAAATTTGATAATGGAAAAGTTTATTGAGTCGCAGTTGAAACTGGCCAGGTGAGAGATGAAGCGAGAGGGACGCACGGGGGAAAGGACACCGCTAATTGGCTGACAGTTTTGTGTCCAGCTAGCGCGCAGTGTCATGACAAAAAGCGCTACCATTCATCCCATTATATCTCAAAACGGTGCGCGCACGTTCGCCACGGCCGGCAAGCGAGAGGTTTGATTTTAATTAAATCATAATGTAGTTTTGCTGGCTGCACGCTCTCGCATAGCTTCCTACATGACTGCCGCCGCGACTCCTCTGCAGCAAGAGAACCCTCCTTCTGTTCATCGCGTCTAAAGCAGCGCTACGAAAGCACGTCGTTATCTCATTTTAGTTCCGGTGTACTGTTTTCGGAGAGGCACTGAAACAACGAAGCGCATCGCGATAATGACCAAAGTACTCCCGAGTATGTACATTTAGCATCTGTCTCGAGTCTTCTTAATAAACAAATCTTTGTTATTCCTATGCGCACATTGAGTCGAAAATATATAATTTAAACGTCACTCTCTTTAGTCGTGTGACACCGCACTTACATTCAAAATACTTAGTTTCGAATGTACCTAGTTGTTGCTCATTTGCCGATTTTATATTTGATCGTCCATGTTTTTTCCGATTGTTTGAATTTTGTGTTTTTTTAAATATTCTATTTTTATTGTCAAGAGATATTAACAATATTTGTCGGAAAAAATACATTTTTTGTTTTTATACATTAAATAAATTTTCTATGCGATTAAGCGAGCGAAACTACTTATTTACAGTTTCGCTCGGTATCTGTTTTATTTGAATTTTAAATAGATGTACTAAAATTCGACACTGTAATATAATAATTGTTATGAAAATAAATATCATTCAGAATAATGGAAATGTATTTTTACACAAACGCTTTTATTTTATTATGTATTATGTTTGACATATAAATAATAAACGGATTATGTTGTATTACTTGGATTTATAATAACTGCATATATTAAAATATATATATATGTGTTAGAATAACATTTTATTATTTTTTTACAATGATTTTTAGAAAATGTTCTACGCTGTAGAAGACATTTAATTATTAAGGAGTATACAATTTTCTTACTCTCTCTCTCTCTCTCTCTCTCTCTAATTCTTATAAAACATAAAAAAGTATATACTGAAGTCATCTTCCTGCAAAAACTTTGTATATCTTCTTTCATGCTTCTGCCTGAAGGCACGCACCGTGTACGCTCACTGTACGGAAACAGTTCTGACAATTGAGATGAGCAAAGGAAGAGAGTATACGGAATACTTTCTTTGTAGACAAAGCTTCGAAGTAGTTGGCAAAGTTTTACTAGAGTTACGAAGAAATATATTGAAATACGCAACAAACAAAACTTTGCTATAGTTATTTCCAAAGTAACATAATATAAATAATAAACATTGCTCAAAAATATAAATTTCCATATACAGAAGCGCGAAGAGGCGCGATATCATTTATACGCCGTATAATAACATTCTTTCAAGCAAATAGACTGAAAGCGCCAATTTGCCCTCGCCCATTATATCACAAATGGTACAATATAATTAAATAATCCATTTAATGCAATCTATTATGGTCTGGCACTCAAATTAATATATTATTAAGCATTAATCTGTTGTAATATTCATCTATTTTAATATTTTGTCATTAATTAATTGTTTAGCCTGTTTAGCTCGATGGTTTGATAAATATTGATTAGCGATATATTGTTATCGGGAGAAAGAACATAGATTTGTTAGAGGAAATTGTTAACAAACACCCTTTAACGTACATTAGGCAACATATTCTGTGTATTCTCACATAGCTATGTATCTACTGAGCCAACATCGAACGAACCGCAACAGCTGTTCTGATTTCTGTTCCTGTTGTCAGAATTCCTATTCCGTGGTCGCCATACGGTCAATCAGCGGCTTCGACTTGCTTGCAAGTGGTGGGCGAACTCTCAAGAGTACAGGCTGAGCTTGTTCATGGGTTACATTGGAAAGACTGTTTCACCTGTAGCGTTTTTATCTGCAACATGTAAAATAATTAATCTTCAAATCATTTAAACTTATATATTTTAAAACTGTGTATATAAAAGACAAGTTTTAAATATTATAAAAAATATTTATAATATTTTTTATAGCCAAGCAAAAATTAAATAAAAAATCGAGATAAATAAACAAATAAGTAAACAGATAAAGTTTTGCTTAGGAATTACAGTACTCTTCTAGAAATGTGTTGCAATTGACGTTTTAAAGAAAAATAAAAATTAACGCGAAATTGTTTTATTCGATATGCATAAGAATAGAACAAATTATATCCGAGAAAAGTGATGATTAATACTTATCCTCTTCCCGACAACGATAATGTCCCGCATCAATTCAACGAGGCGATCTCGAATGAAATTAAACGCTCTAGAGAGAGAGACCGCCGGTCAGAGAATTGGCTTCGAGTAGATAGTTGTGGTACGGCCGGATGAACGGATTTATGAATGGATCAGGTCAGTTTTCGGGCGGTATCAGGATCGTTGGGGGATATCGCGGGGTGGAAACGATGATAGGTAAGCCGACGTAATGCGTCGCTCCATTTGGAGCAGCAGGAAGTGTAATGAGGCGGTAGGGCGGCGAGGGGAAGGACAAGCACGATGGCGAATGAGAGGAAGAGAATGGTTGGTGTCGGCCGTGCAACCGATTTAGCAGGGTGATAGTTTGAGTTTGAGCGAAGCACCGCTGTGCTCCTGACGATGACCCTGCCGGGCAACTCTGCCGGCGCGCTATACTCTCTACTCTACCCTGTGAACCCGACAAGGACCACTTATCTCCCGAGGCAAATTCTAGACCAAGTTTGGTACCGTAGTCAGGATTGGTCTTCTACTACGACTACGAACTAGCTGCGAGCCAACTACTCGCTACTAAGCCGTATTCCGTGCAGCCTTACATCTTTGCAGATCGCCATAGTCCCGCCGCAAGCTGCGGAGGCTAACTACCCCGTCGTAATTATTTCACTTCGTTGATATTGTTTATTGTAAGGCTTGCGCTAGCGTTTATTGCGCGCCATTGTTAAATCAATGGGATAATAATCAAGCTGACGACTGGATTACGGAAATTACGGGAGAGAGAGAGAGAGAGAGAGAGAGAGAGAAAATGAGAGCGAAAAATTCGGTGGCGACAGGTTAAAAATTATTTTTCGCGATATCGGATATGCGAATATAATGTGTGCGTCATGTAAATAAAATTTTTGCCCCGCACGTGACACATTCAGATGAGCAACAAGAGATATAGCCTGAACGCCATTTGTCTCTTCAAGCAAAATGAAGGGTGGGACAGCCTACTAACACAAGCAAACTGCGTCGAGCAATGCAGTGGCCGAGTACAAGCCATTAAACCGATCTTGCACCTCCGCATACTGCAAGATCTCACTTATCGACCGTTAACGTATACGTGCGCCGAAATTCGCTCGATTAATTTGGCCACAAAGCAAAACCGCGTATTCAAACCGCGTGTTTCACGTGAAAAACAAAATTTTGCTCGTTTGTGATACACGGTAATAATTTGCAGTAATTTATTTTACAATTTAATATTGCAAAGTTTTCTGGTTTTTAATTAAAACGAACGAGAAACACCATGCCATACACACAGCGCACAAACGCAATAATTATACTTCTAATTTAATGCAAAATGAGAAAATGTAAATGCTTAAGTTAGAAGAAGCTCCTTTAATTGCGGAATTGCAGAGTGAAATTATTCATATTAGAAGATAAGTAAAGTAATTTAAACAGAGTAGATTTCATTCACAATTTATTCAAAGCTCGATAGTTGAGCAGAAAAGTCACTCGCGTGCGTAAGTTTCGAAAAAACAGCTATGAAATAGGGACTCGGTTAGATAGTTTCCAATCTGCATTTGCAATTTTTGCGAACATGAAAATCAGTTAATATTTGAGCGGAGTGATGATTGTGTGTGTGTGTGTGTGTGTGTGTCTGTGTGTCTATAGATCGGCTAACTCACACAAGCTCTTATCTCGCGTGTGTGTGTGTTATCATGGCTAATAAAACAGCGATTTTGCGATGATAAAAATTAAAACAAACAAAAAAACTCAAAAGAGAAAATATTTCTCTTTTGAAAATTTTGACATTACGTATTTTATGACACAACTGTGCGTAACCACGAATAAACAAAATAAATGTTACGTATTTTTCAACGCTGCACCTTCAGCTATCGCGCGAGCGCGCGCGTGCGGAATAAGAAAACAAAATATTCGATCAATTCAACGCGTATAACTATGAGGGTATTTATTTTGTTCTTCGCGAAACAACATACAGAAAATAGTAAATCAATTTCCCTATAAAGTACCGCATACAATTTGTTGTTAAAACAAAACAAAAAGTATTATAAGATCTCAAAACAAGAGAGAGAGAGAGAGAGAGAGAGAGAGACAGAAAGAATTGAAATTCTTCGTGAGTGATGTCGCACCGCGATTCGCATAAGCGGCTCTAATCGGCGGCACACTTTGGGAGAGGATTCCGTAAAATTAGACAGACTGCCGCGGCTATCGAAGCCTTTCGTTATCATATGTACGTCCGCGCTTGAATATCGAACATTCATAACTGCGAGCGATAAATGGATATATCGCCATACGTATCGTCATGCTTGACCAAGCTGGCACAGAGAGATATATTCGCGTATATATTGAAACGCTTGATGCGGAACAAGTACGGTAAACTCTTCGAATGACTGGATTTTAATTAAATTCACATACATATCGATCGCGTTTCAGCTACTCGGTTTACACCTTGGTGATTTTTAATTTCTCCGTGTTCACAGATCGCGGAAGTTTTAGAAGTGATAATTGTACTACAGCTCTCGAAGTCTAATACTGTGTATGAACGCACAACCAGTAAATACACACCCGCACATTTATTCGCGTACGTCGCAATACGATGATATTTTGGAAATTGACGATTACAAATAGGTATTTTTGTTTTTTGAAACGAGAGAATTTCATTTTGTTACTATTTTGTTAATTCAAATATTAAAAAAAAACACACAGTTCACGAATAAAATTATTTACAAAACGAAAAGTTCTGTAGCGATAAAATATAATCATATTAAAACACGGTGTATCGCAAAATGTTCTTAGATATTACATTTGCAATATGTATGATATTATACGGATGATATTATACGGATGCAAGAGAACATGATATGAGTTTGGAACAACGAGTGCCAAGCGCGCATTATGCGCGTCAGGTAATACAGCAAACAGGTCCGTTTCCAAGGATTAATACGTACAAGGCGTATGCATTGTACACCTCCGGGAGTGCTCCGATGGTACGTTCGATCGTATAGGCTTAAACTAAACCACTACGTACGTACACGGTTAGAAATTCTAGCTAATCCCTTAACGTACAACGTAATGATCGTTCCGTCAGAAATCACCATATGCCGTCCGTCGAAGGATCGTTGCAACGCGAAAGATCCGCGTAGGTAAGAGACATTTTGTCTCACATCCGCGCGTTTATTTTTTTTCCGCGATCGTAAGTAAATTATACTATATGTGATTGCACGACGAAATAACATGAAGAGTGTAATGGAGGATTTCGCTAAGTAATTAAAATCCGGATTTCTCTCGCGGGAAATATAGATATATGCAGGTAAGTGGATTACCGGGAGAGAAAATGTGTCTGGTTTATTAATTTCTGCAGGTACTATCTGATCGCTGTTACCTCTCGGATCCCCTCATTAATTCATTGCGTGGCAACCGGAATATAAACAGAAAATTATATAAATCGTAACATTTCTGTAATATTAATACCAACGAAAATCTCGCACATACGTATATGTATATTATCTAGTTGAATAATTGTAAGAAATAATATGATATAATCTCGCGCGTAAACAAATTTGCGCAAGAGTCTTGATTCGTCATTAGCGAGCGGAACTGAAGTTTCGCAGATGTTCATCAGCATCGCGTTAGAAACGGTAATGTCACCGCCAGTTTGTCACTGTCAACTTCTCCCGCGGCCCGATTAAGTAGATAGAAGGAGACGAGGTACGCGAATGGGCGGACAAGTCGAGTAAATCTACGGTTCGTTTAAACCTGGGAAAAGGTCTTTTAGACAATTGGTTTCATTGTCAAGGTAAGGGGAACGAAAACTTTGCCGGTGAAAATACGTGGAAAACTTTTTACCTGAATCAATTCCGACAATTAGATAGGAGTAATTATAAAAGTGCGCTATTCGTACAACTTACGTACTTTTGCCGTACAATAACTGTTTAACGGCAATAACCTAACCTAACGGAAATACATTTGAGATTGCACGTCCGATATTTAATTAAAAAAAAAATTAGATACAAACACTAAAATCATTTTCTTAAAACTGCCGTCGACATATATTCTATTTGTCAATGTGAAAAAAAACAAGTATAAAAAAATCCACTTCCCCGAGTTCCAAACGCGACATCGGAAATTTAATTTCATTCGTCTGGTTTCGAAGGGAAATTCAGGAAAGAGTGTAGCGGAAAACACCGGAAAACTCGAAAAGCTTACGACATTTGTAAGATCGGCGGAACATTTTTGCGTGGCATCCCATTGCTGTAATTACTTTCTCTGTCCACGTGACTCCGTCTACGCTGTCTTTTCAACTTCAATAAGTGTTGTGCAATCGATAACGCGTTTGCTAAATTCTCTCTTTCCATCTTGTCGTGATATTTGCGTGAAAATGTTCTTTTTCTCGGGAGTAATCATTGATCTTTGTATTCGCGTGCAAGAAAATACTTCAAGTTGATACAACAATTTTATCCGAGATTCTTTACATAATATACGATAAAATTAATAGAGTTTTTAAATAAGACTTTACAAAAACCTTATCTGTTTTCACATATGTGTGTCAGAGTTCGTGCGTAAAAGAAAACGTGCAGAAAGAAGGCGCAATAACAATATTTTATTGCTTTGTCATACACAATCGCATAATAGTGTCTCATTTCATAAAACGATAAAAGCGGAAAAATAATACGCAGTTGCGCTTTCCGTGCCATTTCCAGACTTTTAGTCTTTTAAAACAAAGATACAAATGCATCAGATCATTTCCTTTTATACGACAACAGATTTTCTACTGCTTATCGGATTATTTTTTTATTCTACAGATCTTATCGTAGAATAAAGCGTTTAGATTTTCTGCTTGTAAGAAACAGCACGAGAGCTATAGTTTCACATGTAATATTTAAATATATATTATTAATAAACTCACATTTGATCACATATATATTACTTATAAGCACAAATCGTCTTTTATAAAAAGTCATCTTTAAAAAAAATTTCAACTTTTTTCCGATATTCAATAAACACTTGGCAATTGTTTGTCAAACGGTAAACTTGAGCGAGAAAAACACTTTAGTGCGGGAAAAATTACACCTTACGCCACGTACGAATCATTTCACGTATAAAGTTGAAAAGCATCAAAAAATATCGCGAAAAATATGATAACTCTGAATAAAATTCAAATGCAATATTTCCGCGCGTAGGCTTTCCATATTCTCTTGACAAGGCATCGTGTCACACGTCCAACTCGAGTTTAACTCGTTTTTTGAATTCCAAATCCGACAGTGACAGTGATTCGTTCGCCGATAGAACAGAAAGATCGAGCAATAACGTCACCGAGAAATTAATGTGTTTTAATTCGTGAGATTGTTTAATAAAAAGAAAAAGACAGAAAATATATGTATATATACACATCTAGCGTGCGAGTTACGAATGTTGTAATAGACACTTTTACACTTTCGAAGCTCATACGGATATCGTGTTCGGGTATCAAAGGACGGAAAAGCTTCGCTATCTAACCCACTTTGGGTTCGGTCCCGCGACCGCGCGTGTGAAAACGCGCTCCAATTTCAGTAACGACGATTTACGGCTGACGTGCCTATCCGTGACTATCGTCGAAATTTCGAGCAGCCATTTCAGCGAACTTTCTAATCGCTCATCGCGGAAGATCGAGCATCTGTGTAGGGGGCTGAGAGATCGATGGGGCTCATACTTTTTGTAGCTCAGAAGAAATAAAAGACAGCTGCCTAAACTTTCTTTATAAATTAAACCTACGTCGGAAAGAGAGAGAGAGAGAGAGAGAGAGAGAGAGAGAGAGAGAGAGAGAGATGACAGCCACATTCAAGAAGGCCAATAAAAATCATGTCAATAACAGACATTTACGTTCGGAGACTTCTATAAATCAGATCGTGCGATATCCGCGGCGCTGATATAGTCCGGCTGTTGTAGGTTTTCGATTATTCCCGAGACGATAATCATGGAGGTAATAAACTTTGTGAGAAGACAAAATGAGACGCAGGTGTTAAAGATCGTTTTTCACGACGACCGCTCAGCGATAAAAGCCTCGTCGTTGTCGTACCACGGCGTTATATCGCAAGGTCGATCGTTCGTCGAATAATGGTATACGTATATGTACGTATGTACGTAGGTGCGCCACGCTTTCAATGGTTCCCATCAAACGTGTGCGATAAAATCGATTCTCACCTAGGCTTTGACTTCGAAAAGACGCGACAACCGATCCGCCGTTATCCCGAACTCCGCCGCGAGGACGATCCCACGAGAGTGGATCAGAAGTTCGAAAAGTGTAGCAAGGCGATATTATATAAACGGATGAGTTGGCCCGCGGAGGAAAGAGGGGAAGGCTCTCAAGATCAGCGCGCGCAGAAGCGGGGAATATGTAGCACGGTGCTCGATATTCTTTAAACCTTCTCTCCTCCCCCCTTCCCAGCCAGCCAGCGATCTCCATTCAACCTATTCTTACAATGTGTATGCTGGATTTAGCTCGTGGAGATAGATATTCCTAACATTCGTTGAAACGGCCGGCTTTACGGCAGCTTTCGCGCTGAAAGCTCGCTCTCGCATACCCGAGCATGTCTTCTCCCTTCCCAAACGCCCGTTCAAAGCTCTTCTCCCATCTTCTCCCGGCGCGTCTCTTCTTCGCTTAAACGTTCATGCGCAGGTATGCGCTCTGTCTGCTTCGCTCCATGTGACCGCGCTTATCGCTTTCTCCCTCGTTTCTTTAGCGTGCCAGCAAAACCAAACTGTTCTTCGTTCAAGACTCGTCTGCTTTTCTTCTCGCTTTCTTCTCTTCTCTTCTCTTGCTGTCTCTTCCTCTTCATCGTCTCTCTTTTTTTTTTTTTTTTTTTAATTTCTCTTGGTCGTCACCGACTTCAGTCCTTTGCTTTTTCCGTCTCGTGCGAAACTTTTGTTTTTTGTCTCGTATTTCTCTTTCTTGCGCAGTTTTTTTTATCATTTCCGGCACCAATCACAAAATACAAAGTCAGACGCAATAAAAATCACAGATTGCCGCGAAAAAATGCAAATAACGTGGACGTCGCGTCGCCGTCGCTATCTAGAAATATGAAATATCGCTTGATGTGAGTTTTGTCCGAAAAGCTCGAGAATCGGTTTATATATATACCGGTATTATCAACGTGGTGTCATAATGACGACGAGTGATAAGCCGATCATTTCTCCGATTCCCGTACATGCAAAACGTTTCTCTGATGCATCTCGCGCGAAATTTGCACGTAATATTTTATGTTAACGTACGAACAGTTTTAATGTAATCATTCCCTTATAAAAGCCAGTCAACGCTGATTCAAGATACGAGTATATATTATATACATATATATTGTGTTATATATCGCGCGCGGTCACCATTCTTTAATTATCGGACATCGAAGCATTGAAATCATATGACAATAAATCACACGGGCAGTCCACGCGGCCCGTATAACGTTATTTATGGCGTGTGTGCGATGCTCGATCGTACGGCATATAATTTCGCGGTTATGTATCCTCTATACACATGTGTGTGTGTGTGTGTGTGTGTGTGTGTGTGATTCATGCGGAATAAATAAAGAATCTCGGCGTATGAATCCTGCCCTCGCGACTTTTCTCTCCTACACTAAATCAAATCACGTTTCCCGTTTTTCCCACGGCGAGCACATCGAGGGTAAAGACATCTACCGACAACTACTACTCCGTGCGCAGAAAGGAGAGTATCGTGTCTTAATCTCGTTGACTTTAATGATAAGACCTTTTATGTAAGCCGATACCCCACGGCAATATCTGCTTCCGATATAATGTTTAATTAATCGCTAATCCCCGGTGAACACACCGATATCTACTTATATATTTTAACAAGATTGACGATGTATTAAATAAAAAAAAAACAATTTACTAGAATCTGGAATACACTTTTCATATTTTTTCGTTTTTATTGTGCGGAAATTAGATTAAGTTTCGATCGAAAAGATTCTTTTGTTTTTTTTTACGACCTGAAAGTTGGATTCCTTTGTATCTAATCCGTGTGGCTTGCGTGATTCAGCTACTCTTTCGTGTGCTTCTTTTTCTTCTTCTTCTGCCTCTCCTTGTGGCAGACACGCACGTGCAAATACATATGATGTACGCGCGTATGTATGTATATATATATATTATATGTATGTATATACCGCAAGGTGGTCGGCACGGTTGCTTCGAGACGAGTCTTGTGCGATGCTTCGTACGTTTCTAGGTAGCTAGAGAGACCGGTGAGTATTGGAGAGGCATCGCAATGCTTGGAATGTTTAATACCGGCGCAACGACACGGCACGGAGAAATGGTCGGCTTCAACCATGGAATAAATCTCGTGGAATCATACCCGCTTGCTGCCATTTCTTGTCTGCCACGTGCCCTCCAAGAAATTTTTCAGAGGCGAAAACGCTTATTGCATTTCTATACTCGTAACGTTTCTCCGTACTACTTTGCACGGTGGCCGAGCGAGACTTTAAAAAGCGTAAAAGCTACAGCGCGAGAGAACACTAAGTTTATTTGCTAGAAAAATTTATCATCCATCTTGTCTCCTCGATCTGACGTAAATATTGCAAGTTATAAAATCGAGGAGCTCTTTATTCCGACGTATCTACTCCGCGAGAAAATGTGACACACATTTTTGCAGCTTTAGTTTCAGCAGATAAATTTTTTCTTTCCACATGATAGACAAGACGTTCCACGCGCGCGCGTTAATATTTAACATGTTGCGCTTGACAAATTGATGTGTGTATTATCTCTTTGGCGTAATGTTCTATACACGTGTGTGTGTGTGTGTGTGTGTGTGTGTGACTTGTTCATATTTTTGCTCGTTAATTCCACGATCTCGCGTGGAGAATCGAGGTTTTTTTCTTTCTCGTGACAGATAAAACATCCCAGTAATTACGCGCTCTTACTCTTGTCCCTAGCCAAATACGGAAAGCATCCTTCGTTTTCCTTCTTCAGATCGCGCCGCGATTTCACCATTTTATCAGTCGTCGACCTGACGGTCGCTGTCGTTCGGAGTACGCGATGTTTGTCGGGAACGTTTAATTGCAACTGGCGAAGAGTGGACTTCGACGGACAACGGCGATAGAACGTTCGTTAGAATTTCATTAGGATCGTAAGTTCGAACGCGAACCGGAGTGATTCACTTTGAAAGGGATTGCTACCCTGCCAGGAAGCTGGCAGGAAGCGTGCTTGCGGAGCGCATGGCCCACTGGTCATCCGTGCCGAAAAGCGATTTGTCGGCTCGAACAGCATCGGCAGCGCGATCGAAGTGCGATAGCACGTGGCAAGCGATATTGCGCGAATACAGAGAAACGGAAATGGACTTCATAAAAATTATATAGAAAAAGATGTATAATAAAATAACAATAATAAAATCAAATGTGATGACAATAATAAAATAAAGAATAATAAAATCAAGTAATTATATAAAATTGAATAACAATTATATTTAAAAAAATATAGTAACAATTATATTATAAAATCTTAGTTATCTGATCAATTATAAAATCCATTTAGAAATTAATTTCAGTTTAATTAATAACTGCGGAAAGAATATTATTTTAAATAATGAAAAAAAAAAATTCTGATTGGATTTTTTTAGAGTTATTAAAAAAATCTTCTCAATACCGAGGATATACTCGCGGTCGATATTCCGAATAATTGCGAGCATTACATGATATTCTCGTTATCTGCGCGATAATGCTGGTCGTATATTTCGACCGTAGAGACGGTCCACTTCTTATGAACTTGGGCACGGCGGCAACTTTATCCTTAACCTGAACGTAAGGATCGCTCGTGTATTTTGGAAACTTGCTGAAGCAACCATCGTGATTTCCGCCGGGTTTCTTGGGAAAAGGAACGTAGAATCGCGCCGGGCCAACTGTCTTCCTAGCAATTTCAGCCGGACGAATGTAAGTGGGCCCTGGATCCTCATCTTTGTAAGGATTGGGAGGAAAATAATCCAACAACGCGCTGGTCGTCAAAAATCGGCCTTTAGACACCGGTTCTGTTTTATTGAAACAATAATTTGGATTTAAAGTTTAATAAACGGACGAGAAATCGTAACTATTATGAAGATATAAACTTGGAATAGGTTTGCGAAATCACACGCTATAACATAAAAATGAATGGAGTATTCTAAAAAAATTCCTCTTTGCGTTCATTCTGCTTTTTTCAGTGTTATGCTTTTTTTTAATACAATAACGGCACTCTCATGCCGCGTCACAAACACGCATATGAGATAATTAAGAGAAAATGACAAAAATAAAAAAATTTTAAATAATAAAATACGTAATTTTAATTATTATTTTTAGCAAATGTGCGAAGCAAAAAATTTTATAAATCTATTTTTTTATTATAAAATTTTTTAAAATTTAAAATTTTCTATTACCTATTGCCAATTTTACAAGGATATATTTGATTATATAGATATATGTAATTAATTTATGAAACTTTGATACTATGTAGAATGCACATGTGTTATTAAAATAAAACAATAATATAAAAATACCTTCTTTAAATAAAAACCCGAATATACGATAAGATTAAGTTTCTTGTGCAGTAAAAAACTTGCGGAGTATTTCACATGTAACGAAAAATTTATGAATTTCAAAAGTACTTTACAATACGCGTAATAAAATAGAGAAAGAAAGAAACCTGTCGACAAAACAGCGAAGTTCAAACGGCACGTGTACATGTGACTCTTCCCGCTCTCTAATTCAATTCAACTTCGAAATAAAGTTGCCATTTCAACATAAATCACCATCGCGTGACATAAATCTCTATCGCCGCTTACTACGAGAAACTGAATACCAGAAATGACAGTAATGTATATAACGTTATATACACATTCATATTAAAAAGTTATATCGAAACTTATGTACATACAGAGATAAAAATAGAGAGCAGAACGAGAGAGAGAGAGAGAGAGAAGAAGAAGAGAGGTACATAAATCAGATCAGAAGAGGCGTAAGGCAAACACATTTACTTCTGCCAACCACTCTTCCAACATGATCGTAAGGCTCGTGGGAGTACGGCGGATAAGGATTCAAGCAAATATCCGCGTATCCAGGTCCACCAAGCGGATTGGGCTTGATCTTCATATTAGGCAAAACCGGCGTCTTTTTTCTCTCTTCTTCCATCCACAACGGACTGAAGTAAGAAGATTTAGCGAAGCATCCATACCAATCTCCGGGCGTCGAATGCTTCTTCGACGGAGATGTCGGCAGCATGCGACCGCTGATCTTTCTTTTCTCGTCTTGTAACTAAAACGACATCGCATATGTATCCAATGTAACGAACAAAAATACAAAGGCAATAAAACTGCAACAATAGATATGTAAAAAGTCATGTGTATCAAAAAATGTAAAAAATACAAAGATTTCTTCTCTCTTGTTTTTGTTTTATTTTTTTTTTTTTCAATTGTTCGATAAAACGGAAGTTACCCAAATGCAACAACAAGGTTAAACTAACAAACCTTGTGATCAAGATAATCTTCGTGCTGTATATATATACATATATATACATATATAACAAGCACTACATACATATATACGATATAACCAACATTTATATATATCAGTGTATATATATATGTATATATATGTAAAAACGCTTTTTGTGTAGTTGCGTATTACGTTATTAAATTATTATTAGACTTTTAATACAAGAGAAATTTTTTCTTTTAATTTAAAAAAATTTCTTTCGCAACAATTTAATTAACGTATCAATCTTAATTAATGCACAACAGCAAACTTGGTATCAACTCTTTTTTCCTTAAAAAGTTTCATTTTCAATTAATAGTCACTTCCCGATGTAGGATAACTGTTATATAATGCAAACACGGATACCCGTTTCTTCGCTTCCTCGCGCCATGGTTCGGTGAGAGCTTCGCCCTCGAAAATTCTTTCGTGTTTTTTCACGAACAACTCGCTGGGAGGTCCGGCGAGAATCTGACGTCGTCCTTTAGCGACGTTCTCGCGAAACTTAAAATCGGGATCTTGATAGATATCGAAAGGACTCGGTGAAGGATCGGTAAAAAAACCTAAATAAAAGAAAACAAAATTAGGTTCTGAAAGCTTCACGATTTACGGTTAACCACGCTTGGGGCAATTTTATGAAACAGACATTACCCACTCGTTCGATATCAATCCTTCCATAATTACGACCAACGAGCGCACGATCCATATTTTTACTCTTAAATTATTATTTAGCCATTGTGTCGGTTTTATTTAGAAAATATATAACCTAAATTCTTTTTTCACAAGGTGGGAATAGTTTTTTTTTGCGCGACACGAGCGCGATCTTCGTTTATCAAAAGAGAATTTAATTAACGCGGCGAATAATTTCGACTTCGTTGTTATCTCACATCGCGCGTTTTTATCAGAAGTATATTTCAATAAAAAGATATATAGTCACAACACACAGATGATAACGTTATACATTGTTATACACAATAATGAGAAAGACATCTCATGATTATGTTGTAACATCTTGAAGGGAGTCTGAAAATATGGATTTACGAGTAATTGACTGTTCCCGTCAATAACGAGTTATTCTTAATGGATCGCGGATGGTTCGGAGAAGTGTCTGCGATATTCTCGTTGCGGCAGCAATGGAAACATTTCATTACCATCTGTGTTTGGAGAGACTGCACACTGAAGGAGGTTGCGCACTCACGTCAACGACTATTTGGTCTTGTTAGGATAGAGAAGTCATCAGAAGACTATCTCCGAATAGACAAGCTACAATAACGTAAGCCGCATTTTATTTTAATATTAAAATAAATTCGGCAGTCGATACGCTCATAAAATCCGAGATAACGATCAAGTTTTATGAAATTCGAACGCTCGCATATTGTTTAATCGATTCGAAATGCTTCGCATTTTTTTTTTTTCGCTTTCCTCTTTAGGTTCCTCTTAACTCTGAGTTATCAATTCATCGTAACAGTTTCACTTTCGACAAAATCATTTCTCATTCCGAACGGTTTCTACTTGGCGACAATATCACTTGGCTCGAAAGTTTTCGCTCCGCCGAAAAACCGAAGTTCATCTTCGCTCCCATAGTCATGCGTATGCGTCAACCCGGTAATTTCCACAGTCTCCCTATCTAGCACGATGCTTCCGCGCAATCCACCGTATAGTTCCACGAAAGCGGGGACGACAACGGGCGCGATAATAACTAAACTTTCGATTGCCAAGGCGAGCCATTAAGATAAGACTCGAGGCAGCTAAGAGGACGCCCGCTTCCGAACGAGAATAGTTGCGGAATCTGTAAGGAGCCAAACGAAGCAACCGATGGAAAGACGCGGTAACGAAAAAGCGGAGGCGAAATCGTTGGAAAAGAAATCGGCAAGTCGGAAGAACGGAGAATGGAAGAATGGAAAAGGAAAATGGGGGAGGTTGAAATTGAGGGGTGGGAGAGAAAAGGGAGAGAGGAGCGGCCGGGATGAACGAGATGGAGGCGAAAGTGGTGGTAGGAAGGTCGATGGAGATGTCAGCGGTGGAAATAGAAAAATGTTGATATACATCGGCCGCACACCGATAAGGCAGCAGATCGATTAAGATTAAACGTCCTGGTCGCCGACTTTAAGACAAGTTACGTTGGAAACTCGGCGGGATTGCCTTCCGTGAAATTGAAATCAAGAACGTGACCATTTAATTTGCAAATGGAAGGAGAACGATTGGCTCGGCTCACACACAACCCGACTTGTCTCTCGATCGGGTCTCTCTCTCCGACACTGCGAAACCATAATGGCGCTGTGTTCTTTGGTCTTTCTAGGATATATTCCCTGGTGTAACATTCGAACGCGCATTACGGTTTATTAGGACACGCGCATGCTGCGCAAACACATTAACGCTAATGCGACCCGGAATTGCGGAAATAACAAAAATATCAAGTGTGATTTAATTAATTTAAATTATACCGATATAAACTTTTATTTTGATTTATGCTGATTCGACAAAACCTCGCGCTTTCGTGTCACACCTTACAAAAAATACAAATAATAATTTTAGCATCTCTGGAAAATGGCTTGGAACACGCCAGTTTTCTCCAAACGGCGTAACACATTTTCGCTCTCTAACGTCATCTTTTCCAAAGTGCGCTGGAAATTGCAGACATTGTTGCTTATTGCTTTGCCATGAATGACTTTGACGAAAGTTGGAAGGCCCGCCGATTATTTCAGAAGATCGGATCTTGATGTGATCTCATTAGTAGGAAAGATTAGAAATATCTGTTGTGTGTTGTGAATATTTTAGAAAATTAAAGAAACTTGAGAACTGTATCGTGTTATCATTCCATTTAAAAAAAGCCATCGAAGAGAGAAAAAAAGCCGTGCCGTGTCTCTCTTCGAACTCGTCAGTTGCGCTATTTTCTTTAGTTTCCGGAGGACTTGTCAAAAATAAACAAAAAAAAAAAAAAAAAAAAGTCGTCAAGAGCAGCGACAATAGTGACATATCCATAAACGTAATATACGGCGCGAGTGAATTATGTTTCTATAAGCGTCACGTGTGTCTCGACACGAAACCCAGATGGTTTAATAGAAACGGTTACAGAATTGCGGAATTATCGATGTCGCGGTAACATTGCGGGATCGTGTCCATTAATTTAACGTTAGCCTAAGGGGGGGTTTAAATAATTAATCCGACGAGACTCAACCCGTTTCGATTAAACGCTACAATTAAGCTGAAGGTTCGCCAGAAACGTCCTTGCCGACGACCGCATCGTCTTTCTGTATTCTCGTTCCGAGAAGAGAAATGCGGATCAAGCGGACCTAGCTTGTGCAACCGGTTTTCCAACATTTTCGAGATATAATAAATCCGATATAAATTTGATATAAATCGGTTTTCCCATCTGGATATTGCATTTTAAGGATACTTGCGCGCTTACTGTTTCCGCACCATTTCTTTCAGATCACGATTTGATAAGTAATACACGTCTACATCTCAAGGTACCTACGTCAATGCTTGAAAAAAAAAAAAAAAAAAAAAAAAAAACAAATCTACGATCACCAAAGAGCATTGTTCCTGTGTCTGAATCGCAATTCTCTACTTGGGGCTATTCCGCTTGCCGTAGTCAAAGAGCCGAAGCTGTTTATACTGACTGAGTGTCACGATTGTTGGCAAATTGGCGGTGGACGGATCTGTCGACGATGGTCGGGGTTTGATGAAGTAATGGACGTTCTCTGTCAGAGTGTTGACTTGGCCGAGCTATATACATTGTAATGGTACGTACACACTGCGCCGACACGTAACGTAGTGTGACTGCCAATACGCGTTCAGCTTTGTAGGTAGATAGGTAGATAGGTAGCTAAGCCCGGGCGTGTACGTGTTCGCTTACTACACGCGTATTCGCACACAATGCGTACTGATACCGTAACAACAACGTAAGCCATCGACTGTTCTTGTCTCGGTCGTATATTTCGCCATTCACAGGAAAACTTTTCGTTAACGCTTTTCTCACATAGCTCTCGCACGTTTCGGAGACTCGAAACATTTCGCCTCATAAAAGACAGAGGATGTACATCCGTTCGATGCGCAAAAACATATGAATATCTAGTAAGTAAAGCTATTGATTCCACTATTTTGGAACAAATAGCGCGATCGCGCGATAAGTTTTTTTCCCCATTGAAAAGGAACGATCGGATCGCAAAAGTCGGGCGGCGTGATTTTTACGACCGCAACCGTGTAGCGCGATGTCCGTTTTTTTTTTGTTTTGTTTTTTTTTTTTTTGTTTTTCGAAACACGCTCAACTTGGCCGCGTCGCGATGATGCATAAGCCCAACAACGGTATGCGGCAGAAGATTCCACGCGTCGCGTATCCACTACGTGCCGCCGCAGTGCGAAATTATGACAAAGGGTTTATGTCTTTCTCTGCTCTGCCACCTCTCGCAAAAAAAAGAGAGAGAGAAACGTTGCTCACGCTAGCTGTAGGACAATGGAGAGGTATGAGGAATTGCGCAACACCACCCATCCTCGAGAGTTATCTCGGAATAAAGCGGTTTGTTTCGCCGGTCTCGAATTTCTTTTTCGCGCTGCGCGAGTTGATATTTTCTCCTCAATCAAAGGAAATATCACCGCGAATGCGTGACAAACAGCACGTTGAAGCGCAGCGCTATGTAGATATGTTTAACCAGCAGCACGTGCAATCGGATCTCTTATATATTTATTCGATTTTTCAAAAAAATTAACTCTCTAACGATGTTTGACAAGTACACTTGTCATGAGTAAATGATTTCTTTGAGATAACGCGTATATTTGTCATGTGAAAAAATAAAATACTTTTTGCTATAAAAATTGAAATTTTTTGAAACAATAAAAAATGTATTTCTTTTATTAGAATAAAGAAATAATAAGAAATTTGTCATTTTCTTATAATTAGTTTCAAATTTATAGTAGGTGTTTTTACTCGTCATGGCTTGATGTTAATTACGCAAGCAGATACGATACACAATTTCAAAACAAAATTCCATCTTTAAAGGTAATTAAAATACATATTAAGACTACAACCTACTCTGTATGACGTTCATGTAACAAGTTCCTTAATCGACTTTGGAATGTAATTGTTCTTTACGAAGAATTCATTAAAAACGTTAATATCGCGTCTTATTGTCGCGAATTTCACAAAAAAAGAGAGAAAAAGAGAGAGAGAGAGACGTATCGCGACAATTGTGCAAAAACAATTACGAGCAACGAAATAATTTGTCTGTTCGCATCCGGAACACACACACACACACACACACATACACGCTGCGCTACTACCGTTCACGTTACCGATGGCGAGACTATACTTTACCTCTTTCCCTCACCTCGGTTCTTCTCGGTTTTTCGCTCAACAACCGTCAGTGCCATCATTCTGATTTAGTATTTTTTTTCCAGGACAGTGTATATTGCTGAAAAGGGAGCTTTTAAAAACCGCGGATGCTTAACGCACCCGATCTGTCCGGAGTATGGCAGAGTCGGCAATGATGTTTCTCTTTTTTTTTTTTTTGCCGAGCGCTCTCTCGCGCTTCGGATTTTTTTTTGTTACTCTTTTTTTCAATTTTTCGCCCAACAGTCGGCACTCGAGCGGAGTCTCTTCCGGTGGCTTTTATCGTAGCGAGTTTCGTCCGGGGTGAGTTTATCATTGTGTCGCCACCCTGAGAAGATCGTTCATGAAACCCTTGAAATAAGTTTCTTTCTCGCCCCCATCGGAATAATCCTCTAGTGTATTTCGGAGACGGCGAAGGAAAATCAACCGAGGAAAGACATTATCAGCTTGAAACGCGCTTGAATTATCGATCACGATTCACGAATACGTGAGCGCGTAACTTTGGTGTAGTATCGATTTCTATAATTGTGTCAGGAGCAACCATTAAGAGAGAGGAAGAG
This sequence comes from Pseudomyrmex concolor, assembly GCA_014839585.1. Lineage (NCBI taxonomy): Eukaryota > Metazoa > Arthropoda > Insecta > Hymenoptera > Formicidae > Pseudomyrmex > Pseudomyrmex concolor. The sequence goes on along the minus strand of QVOB01011626.1, from coordinate 9,584 downwards.
AGAGAGAGAGACGTCGTGATTCAAGAATCGGCGACGAGTTTCTTTTTCTTTTCAAAGAATAAGACTGACGGCTATATATAAGAGACGCAATGGAGTTGAATTGATAGAACGTCTCTTTTCGTAATGAACGCTAAGTAACGTTCTCTCTCGAACAATTTTCCTTTTTCATCTCGCGCCCTCGGACCCTCGAATCCTAATTAGAAACCAATAAAAGTTCATCAAGTTTATACAATGGAATTATAACACGCACGATCGCGAAAGGTGCTCTCGAGTCAATTACCTTTGAATGCAACTTCGAGAGTGAATGCAGCACTCTATAGATGTACGTAGCGCTTCTCTTCATTATCTCGAGAAAAATGTCCTCCGTTGAAACGAATCGAGAAAAAGGAGAATGAGAACAAAAATCAACGCCTCAATTAAGTACTATACATTTTATTGTATTCTGCGTTTCGAGGTTTTTATAAATAATGAACAATGAATATCGACCATTAAATGAGTTTTCCTATCTGTCTTTCCTGCGCTTGCTGATAAGGAGGTGACCTGCGGAGGGAGGGAGGGAAATCCGTAGGTTTTCGCTTTATCGCATTTAATGATGATATAATAGTACCAATAACTTACAGATGCTTACAGACTTGCATTAACCGTTATCGTGAATACATTAGTATGGACGTGTGGGGGGATGAAATATGATTAATGACGATAGAATATATTGAAGAACGTGGCATGTGCGCGCGCGCACGTCCATTCGCGCGGCATGACGACGCGCATATTACATTGTACATACATACGTACATCACACACTTTCGCACGTCTTTTCACAACTCTCGTTCGCAGAAAACGGCACACTCCGCGCGTACACAATTTTTCTAATTTCGGAATTAGATTATCGAACACACGTAGATTAGTTTTTTTTACTCGCAATCTCTCGCGCGCAGACTCTCTCATTGTACAGACGTACACATACTCACGTGATATTACATCCGGAAATTTCGCGCGAACGAAACGATAATCGTCAGGTAATCGCAACGGCGGCACTGACCGGACAAAAAGAAAAAAATCAACCAAACCGAAACAATGCTCGTTCTCCGGAGGGAGTCACTTTATAATTGGATGTAATTTTGTAAAACAAAACTGCGCGGGACAAGAATCGCCGCGTGTTTTGTCGGAAAAGATTATTAAAAGGTTGCGGATAAAGCGTGTATCTACAAAATTTGCAATTTCAAACTCCGTGAATTGTTTTGCTCGAAATCTACATAATAAACGAATGCAAATGAGAAAGAGAGAAATTTATCTTGTGTAACGCAAAGTTTTTTGTTTTTTTGTTTTTTTTTTTGTTTTTTTTTTTTTTGTTTTTACAACGCAAGTGTTTCAGTTGCTTGCGAAGTATATTTTGCAAATAACGAAATTAAAACGGTAACTCGTTTTGTTTTAGTGAAACTGTCTCAAGTTTTATACACAATATATGTATATGATATCTTGTATCAATTTACATTCCCGTAAGTAGATTGTGTTTCATATACATAGATGATACATACCTATGTATTTTCGAGACTCGCTTGACGCAATAGAAATTAATTCGACGCAATTATCTTTTTTTGTTATGCATTTATTTGAGCTCCGTCATATAATATATTTCGAATTACCTATAGAAATTTATATTCGATTCCCCGTCGTTAGAAATAATATACCTGAAATTAACCAGCAGAAAATGAACTGAACGGATTAAACAAAAATTATTATTCTTCTGTCTGTGCACGTAATAATTTTTTTTCTCTCCGAATTAATAATATCGTTCAATATATATTTGCAACTTTTTTTCTTTCTGCATCGTTTTGAAAAAGACCGAATGTCATGTGAGAGCAAATGTGGATCGGGTAAACAATCGAAACTGATAACAGTCGACAAACAAAATTGAACGATTCTCGTGGAAAATTTGCGCTTACGCTCCCGAAAACGTTGTAAAACTGTCCGTTCGAGTTTTCGCACTTGACATTAATTCACAAATTGAGCTTCCGCGAATTAAGGTCATCTGAACTTCATGCTTTCGCAGGAACAAGAGAACGCGGTCGACAAACGTCTCGAAACTTTCGTGAAAATATAAAGAAGAAATAGCAATGGAAAAGAGAAGCCAATGATAATCAAAAGAAACGCGAAATGACGAGAAAGCCGCAGAGAAAGAAGAAAAGAAAGAAAGAAAGGCGCAAGACTTGCGAATAGAAAGATTGAAAAGTTTGTTCAGCAAAACGCTCGGCGAACGTCGTTGCAATTCAATGTTCATTTCGATATAGGTACTCGTGCTTCCAGATTCGATTCCTCTCAAAATAATAATTAAATTTATAGTACGCTGGTTACGGCGGATGTGGTTTTTGCGTAACAAATCGCGTGCGCGCGCGGCCGCACGCGCGTCTCGTTGAAATATTTTGCACCTGCTCGTGCAATAATGCCTCTGTTAAATTATCACATTACACAGCCGCTGAAAACGAGGGCATCGCCGCGAGTAGAAACTACTGATTTACGCCAAACTAACCGTACGTCATTGTCAGGGTAGGCTGCTTAACGGTTCATTTTCCATCGGCACGATCGGCAATTTGTTGCCCGATCGATCCTTGTCTGACTGTCGCGCTTTTACCGGTGTGCCGCATCCCGCGCGTCCCGCACAATTCCCACACACGTTCTGCCCGAGTGCTTCGAATACATTTCTAACGCAATCGTATGTATATATACGGTTACTCATTACTACACTGAGCATTTGTAAAATCTCCAAAATGCAAATACACACGCGCTATTTGTGCGCATTATATTTCTTGTTTAACGCGTATTTTATTCATAAATAGATTGTGATGTGAAATGTATATAATTCACGAACGATATATATATATATATACACATACACGAAGAGTTACAAATTGCTTGCGTTCTGAAAAATTGTGTTCCGGTGAAAAAAAAAAACAAAATTGACACTTGTTTGTTTTTATTATGTTGCACGTGTGAGAATTTTTTCCATACAAAATGTATATAAAACAATTCAATTTTATTGTTTTTATTGTTGAGATTGATAAAAATCATATAACTAATTGCTTACGCTTTCGAGAAACGTGCGAATATTGTTTGTTCATAATGTTGAAATCTGGTAATGTGGCAACTGTGAAGGAAGAAGAGTCTGTCAAAAAAAAAAAAAAAAAATTCTGTTTCTATCTACGGTAGCTGCATAATCTTTTGATAGCGGATTTTACGTCATGTTCATCAGCGTCAGGCGTATTTTGAGTAGCGAGCGAAGCGAAGGGATGAATGCATCCTCCATGTATGTAGCTTTCATGTCGCGCATATTCACTGAGCACATGAAGTCGTTAAACTATAATAAACATATCACAATCATTCATGCTTGTTTTCTTTCATGCTTGTTTCAAGCAAATTGCTTTTTCGATTCATTGCGAGCCTCGAAAATATTCAGTCCGAGTGACAATAACGACAACATTGTTTTTCTTATGATTGGTAATTTCATTTGTGAAATTTATAGGCCAATGATCTCTGGCGAGCAAACATTGACTTGCTTGACGAATCGTTTTTAATACGAAAGAAGAAACTTACGATGTATAAATCGCGCGCGGATCTCAATTTTGTAATTATCGAGAAGAAGCGAACGGAAACATTTTTTTATTACTTTATTATATCGCAGACACGTATAATTGTATGATTAAACTGAGAAACGAACTTTGAACATTGCGTAACTGGCACGTGTGTTTCACTTCTCGATTAAAACAAAACGCTTATTTACTGTAGCGGTGCCGAATTCCTTGGACGGTGTCACTCTTGACAAATCTCTGCGTTTCGAAATTTTATATTATTATCGCACAGTGTGTGCAACGTGTAAGTTAATACAAGTTCAACAAATATATACGCATATAAAAAAGTATATATGTATGTATATATACAAAAGTATATATACCTATATATATATTCCGAACTTTTGTAAAACGCGTTCGCTGTTAGAGACACACTCTAGTTTTCGATCGATATTTTGTTCGTTGTGTGTTTTACACCCTCCGCGAAAAATGATGTTGAAATTGATGAAAAAAGAATTTCTCATCGCGTATGTGCACTCGAAAACTAAGAGCAAATAGAATATGTCTACGTCGGTACTTTCAGAAGTCAGCTGTGTATCGAGCGCGGATGTTAAAAGTGCTTGACGGTTTGAAGATAAAAGAGTAAAAATGAAAATGTCGATTGCAATTGTTTGCACATCACGTGATTGTTTTCCCACCACACTTGCTTCATGAACACTCACGTCACAGATACATATATATGTATGTGTATACTACTATATATATATAGTAGTCTCACGCGCGTTACGTATTTATATCACATAAACGGAATTTTTTAAATTAACGATTCCGCATTTGAGCACGCGCTTAAACAATGCGTGCGCAATAAAACAACGCGTCCGCACATTAGTTAATACCAGGAGCTCGAACACACACACACACACACACACACACATAGAGACACACACATGCAGACGAGGCGGAGATTAAAAGTTCTGTTCGTCTCTTTCCCGAAATTCGCAGCGCGTGTTCTCTTAGCGCGAACCCTATTCCGTCCTCCGACGTTAAATCCCCCAATCAATCATCGATCGTAGGTGGAAGCGATTAGTCAAGTTTCTCGTGAGATACTCAGAAATGTCTGCAAAGAAACTGATACGCGTGCTGTCTCTCGCGCCAAAATTGCGAGGTGGTGCTTCTCTCTAGCGAAGCTACTCGTCCGAAAGTTACTTCACGATCGAAACAAATTCACGAAGGAGAGTTGATACGTCTATGTCACGCACATACGTGCTCGTGCGTGAAAATATATATCCGTGTTCCGTTGCAATTTTCTCGCGCCAATTGCCATGCGGTTTCCTGCAAAAGGAGCGAAGCGGCCCAAGTGTTCTCGAAGTTCTCGTCCGTATGTCCGGAAGGACGCTCCGAGTGCGCACGAGTTTCCGTAGGGGGAAGGTGAGAAAGTTAGCACCATTCGAATCGCAGGTTCAAAACGCACTGGGGTCATCATGGTCACCTTAGAAGCGACGATAGTGATATCACAACGGTGAAGATAAAGGTCGCCCTCGGGGCCGAGGTGCCGCCGTGTTGCATGGCGGCTGGATTCTCTCCTGCAACAATACGAAAGCACACGCATTTTTTTTTTTTTTTTTTTTTTTTTTTTTTTGTATATGTTGTGTGCTGTATAATATCGTTGAAACCGCAGGTTCAAATTTTTTGAAAAATGCTGGAAATGTTTACAAAAATGGTCGCGCGTCCTCGATATTTCATCCTGATATTGCATGACGAACGGAGAACGTAGCGGATTAAAGCCGAATATTATTTTTTCATCACACGTATTTTAACAAATATTGTATTTTATGTGACTCGCGCGGATCACGCAGTGTCACATGAATACCGTGAGCGTTTGCAAAATTTATCGTTATTATATATTATATTGCACTTATATTGTAAATTATTATTTTTCGAGTAAAAAAACAAATAATATAATTTTTTAATTAAAAATTTAGCAGCAGAGAAATTTATATAAGCAAAACGGAAAAGAGTAGACTTTGAAAAAGAAGTATGTTTGAATTACGTTGAAAATCTCTATGTAAAATCTATGGTAATAATTGAGAGAGCAATATTTCTATTTCGAGCTCCCATTTCGACAAATGTCATGTATCACAACGTTTCATTCTCTAATTTCTCTTCTAGTTTTAAATTTTATTTTTTATGCTCGCTTACATATCTTCACTAATTGCTGCGATAATTTTTATTGAAGTTTTGCTCTTTCTTTGTCTTTCTCTCTCTCTCTCTCTCTCTCTCTCTCTCATTCTCTAATATCTGCTTATTTGTCTAGTTTATATATATTAGTAAAACAATGAAAGTAAGAGAATATTTATAGAAGGAAATGTTATAAATTTGACAAAGAGTGATGGCAAATTTCACCCATTTTTTGGACCTCGAATTTCAAATTTTTTTTCATGACAAATAGTACTATTAGATGAAACATTAATCTCAGTAAAATTTCAAGATGAGCATTAGGCACAGTTCCGGAGATACAAGGAGGTGAAAGTGATGATTTCCAGTCAAGGTGTATTGCATAAGGAAGAATGCGTTCATGTAATATTGAGAGTATATATTCTGTCGAATGAATCATCTATGATCCATTGGACATATCCAATATTACATTTTGGTTTATCAAATTTTAACACTTTGCTGGAATTGGCAATTAGAAACAAAAAAAAGATCGATATATCGATATGCGATATATATATCGAAATGCGATATTATGATGTTTGCATAGACAAATCTTATTCCTGCTCAAAACGTTACTTATGTTAGTATAGTAGTACTATTGCAACAAAAATATTTTGTATCGACGCGATCTACGTTAAATTTTTCATTGTTCAGAGAATAAACAATCTACTCATCGCTATTTCATTTATGGGGAGTGCGGGGAAATGCTTTATAAAGCATCTTGAAAATATATCCCTTATTAATTACTGACCAAGTCTTTGAAGCAAATTTCTGTCTTTAAAATTTCTCTGGAATTAATGTTCCATCATATAGTACTAATTGGCATAAAAAAAAGTTTGAAATTCGAGGTCCAAAAAATGGACAAAAAAACAGGTCTTTTTGCCATCACTTTTTTGCCATCACTTTAAACAAAATTGTGTACTAAGAAATTTTACATTGTTTAATACTCAAGTGATTGTTAATTTAAATGTATATCATCAATTAAAGATGACCTAAAAATAAAATCGAAACGTATTGATATTGATACATTAGAATTTAATATATTATTTGCATTTGATTCAAATTTGCCGAATTTATACATTCATTTTAGATTAAATATATTTATTTCATGTACATTGTAACTAATTTACCTGTGTTATGTAGCGTATAAAATTATATATTTCACGATAAAGACAATAGCATTTCGATCTATTTATTCGCTTTGTCTCTCACAAAATACCGTGAGAAAGAAAGAACTATTACATAAAGAGAGAGCAGCTATCGCGAGCGATATTTGGCTTTTGTGAATCGTCCAAAACTTCAAAACGTAAATGTGAATTCGACCATCCGTAAAATCCACATCGAAATATCAAATGCGATGCAATTCCACGTTCAACTGCCATATTGAAAAGTGACAAGAGTTGCGGTTTTGGGCGCAAGTTACGTAAATGGCTGATCGAGATAGCTTGTTACGTTCGTGTAAAAAAAAAAAACAATTACTTTTATATTAAGAGCTCTTACATCAAATGTAGGTACTCGAGAAAAAAATCTTATTGTCATTTTTATTCTACGTGTGTACACGCAAGATATAGTCGGAAGAAACGTGAAGTCAGTCACTAGATTTCGTTCAATAATGCAAGTGAAAAGTATTCACGACACTCGATATTTCACACGCGTTTAACAGTAAGCGCGTTTGTGTGTACACATGTATGCCGTACACACAACATACACACGGCAATATTGACGTGCAAATTTCTCGGCAATTCAACACGTTATCGTACACGCACCTGTAACTGGCCACATTAATTACAAATTTAGCATAGAGTAATATCGGCAATAACATTTTAACACACTTAATTTTATGTGTAATGTATCGTATTGTAATATTATATCACAAAATTATATTGCCAATATTGTAATATTGGCGATATGTATCTTAATACGGAAATGATGTCAGATTTGTGCCAGTTAAAATTAATCGAATTGTTTTTTTTTTTTTTTTTTTTTTTTTTTTTAATTCTATTTTCTTGGCACAATCAAACGTTTTGATTCTTGAGAGTTTTCTCTAAAGTCGAAAACACACCATTCTCCGCGACACGTCATTTAGCGGGCAGTCGTACGAACGATCACTTCTTTTTCTTTTCAGAGATTCAATTAAACGCTCCCCGGTTGGAGAAAAATTTACAACTCTGTTTACGCGTCTTCTTGGTAAATCGGCTCTTAATCCCGGATCTTCGTCTCGTTAATTGAATCGTCCGAGTCCTCAGTGACTTAAGACGTTCGCCGTCTTATTGAGAATGCTTTCGTTAATCCAGGAAAAAGAAAGAGAGAATCATATTCCCAACATCGCGAGAGAAAACTCGGTCAGAACGTTTCTATATATAATATACCATATATCAGCTAGAAAAAAATCAAATGCAAAAAAGAGAAGATCAAGTGTAAAAAAAAAAACCATTCATAATATATATTTGCAAGATGTGCCTGCATGAAATAATCATTATAGTAATAGTTAAGACCTATTTGCATATGTGAGTCGTACATGATAGAATATTCAACGCGCGTTTACCCGACAGATATATTCTATCTCATTTGACATGGATTATGTATTTCGCCTTTCAACTTCTGTTTAATTACGATATAATTAGCCGATCACTCATGCTGACGATACGATATCACTCGTGCACGTTACGCGATGCCTCATAACATCGCATGCAAATACGTCGTAATTTCATTGACTTCGCTAATCACGTTGCAACATCGCGCGCGGCACGCGAATGTTACGCTCAATGGTGCTTGGGTCTTTGCAAATTTATCAAACCTATACGTATAGATAAACCGCATAATGCGAACTTTATTTCGTTTCAATCTTCGTTTCACATCTCGCGGTTTCGAACGCGAGAACGTTTCTCTTCGAATCGTCTAGGTCTTTATAATCGAATACGAATTTGCGCGCACCCAAATTGTTTGCTCAGACGGGAGAGAAGAGAGACGGAACGAATTTAATCGCGATTATTTAAGAGAGTATATTATATATATTCTACGTCAGGAAAGAAGAAATGTAAATTTTTATTCTTCCCAAGTCGAGAATTGTCTAATATTCCGTGTAACCGCGCGATATATTAATCAGACTCGGCACAAGGCGCGGAGGTACGATTTTCTTTTGCTTCCGCCGCCGGGGAGGACGACTCGAGTCCGCGGAGAGGGAAGAAGGGGGAGAGGGAGCTTAAAGAATCGTCGCGGTAGAAAAAGGCGGATGCGAAATGAGCTGTCAAGCGCCCTCCGGAGATTCCTTCTGTATATTATACATGACCGTGTGCGCGCAGGCGGACCTACGTTAACTACGTCTTGCGACGAGAGCTTTGTAAACTCCTCACGTCTGGTCTTACGTCGAAAGGATAGAGAGAGAAAGAGAAAGAGAGAGGGGAGGTCAGACTCAAGAGGAGCACAGTGATGCCGAAGAGGCGAAGGCAGACTTCCGTGTCATAGAAGGGATAGAGGCGGGTCGACGTGTAGTCCTCTTGGAGCTTGCGGCTACGATTATTAATGGGTAGGGCGTGACATCCCGCGAAATAACCTCTCTAACCCCGCTTCCATGCCAGGACCAAGCGGGCCGACCAACTCCGTGCTCGCTTGTCTCTCCTTGTAGGCATTAACTGGGCCAGAAACTACTCATTTTCGAGAACAAGCTATCCGCCACCCACACATTCTCCACGCCTTTTCTCAGCTGCATTTATCAGCGCCATTTACGTGGGCAGTCCGATAAGTACTTAGCCTACAAAAAAAAAACAAAAATTTTGGAAAAGTGGCGATTTATTTCTCAACATAGTC
>QVOB01011625.1:0-23753 GCA_014839585.1 Pseudomyrmex concolor | reverse complement strand
GAGTCAAGCCTGCCAGGCCAACTTCTGCGTCGTTCAGCCTGCTGCGCCGAAGCGGTAAGAAGCCGGACAATGGAGGCGCATTATAGGGGGTTCCGGCCCCGTGGCAACCGCTATTTTCATCAATTTCGCCTATTTGCTGCTTTCCACAGCAAATACCGGCTTATACCTGCTTTTACACAAACTTATCCACAACCCAGGGCGCAGAGACAAAATTTGGCGAGCATCGCGCAATCGTTTTCGCTACAATTCAGGCAACTTTTTCCCGTCCGGGTCGAGTGACCGCGGGCGAAATGCCACTCCGGCATTGCCAATCAATACAAGTAACATCATTGCTATTCATATCAAGGGTCATTTGCCATGCAACCACCACGTCCTGTCCGTCGCGCGCTGCTCAGCGTTTCCGATAAAACCGGTATTCTGGCGTTCGCCCGGTCGCTGTCCGAGCGCGGCGTTGAGTTGCTTTCCACCGGTGGCACCGCCCGCCTGCTGGCCGAAGCGGGTCTACCGGTCACCGAAGTTTCCGACTATACGGGCTTTCCCGAAATGATGGACGGGCGGGTTAAAACGCTGCATCCCAGAGTGCATGGCGGGATCCTGGGCCGGCGCGATATCGATGACGCCATTATGCGCGAGCACGACATTGCCCCAATCGACATGGTGGTCGTCAACCTGTATCCCTTTGCCGCCACGGTGGCGCGTGCGGAGTGTACCCGTGAAGAGGCGGTGGAAAATATTGATATCGGTGGCCCGACAATGGTGCGCTCCGCCGCCAAGAACCATAAAGATGTCGCCATTGTGGTCAATAGCGCCGACTATCCCGCGGTTGTGGCGGAAATGGATCAGCACAGCGGCTCGCTCACCCTGGAGACCCGTTTCGACCTCGCTATCAAGGCGTTTGAACACACCGCCGCCTATGACAGTATGATTGCCAACTATTTCGGCAGCCAGGTGCCGGCTTATCACGGCGATGCAAAGCAGCCTTCCGGCCGCTTCCCGCGCACCCTCAATCTTAACTTTATCAAGAAACAGGATATGCGCTACGGCGAGAACAGCCACCAGCTGGCGGCGTTTTATACCGATCCCGAGACGCCGGAAGCGTCGGTGGCCACCGCGCAGCAGCTGCAGGGGAAGGCGCTTTCCTACAATAATATCGCCGATACCGATGCGGCGCTCGAATGCGTAAAAACCTTTACCGAGGCGGCTTGCGCTATTGTCAAGCATGCCAACCCGTGCGGCGTGGCTACCGGCGATACCCTGTTGGCAGCCTATGATCGCGCCTACCAGACCGACCCGACTTCCGCGTTTGGCGGGATTATCGCTTTCAACCGGCCGCTGAACGCCGACACCGCCAAAGCGATTGTGAGTCGCCAGTTTGTCGAGGCCATCATCGCGCCTGCGGTCGACGACGACGCTCTGGCCGTGCTGGCCGGCAAGCAAAACGTGCGGGTACTGGCCTGCGGCAATTGGCAGCAGCCGTCGCCGGGATTGGATTTCAAACGGGTTAACGGCGGCCTGCTGGTGCAGGAGCGCGATGTCGGCATGGTGGATCTGCAGGATTTGAGAGTGGTCACCGAGCGCCAGCCGACCGAGGAAGAAATGCGCGATGCACTCTTCTGCTGGAAAGTGGCCAAGTTCGTGAAATCCAACGCCATCGTTTATGCCCGCGACCAGCGCACCATCGGTATCGGCGCAGGGCAAATGAGCCGCGTTTATTCGGCAAAAATCGCCGGCATCAAGGCGGCAGACGAAGGTCTGGACGTCAAGGGATCGGCGATGGCCTCAGACGCTTTCTTCCCCTTCCGCGACGGTATTGATGCCGCGGCGGCGGTAGGAGTACGTTGCGTCATTCAGCCAGGCGGATCGATTCGCGATAATGAAGTCATCGCCGCAGCCAATGAGCATGGCATCGCCATGATCTTCACCCATATGCGTCATTTCCGCCATTAAGCCCAGGAGTTAGCTCGCCATGAATATTTTAATTATCGGCAACGGCGGACGTGAACACGCCTTGGCCTGGAAAGCCGCGCAATCGACGCTTGCCGACAACGTCTATGTCGCGCCCGGCAATGCCGGCACCGCGCTGGAGCCGACGCTGCAAAATGTGGACATCGCCGCCACCGATATTCCGGCGCTGGTAGCCTTCGCCCGGGAGCATCACATCGGGCTGACCATTGTCGGCCCTGAAGCGCCTCTGGTGCAGGGCGTGGTGGATGCCTTCCGCGCCGCCGATCTGAGGATTTTCGGCCCGACGCAGGCCGCCGCGCAGTTGGAAGGCTCCAAAGCTTTCAGCAAAGACTTTCTCGCCCGCCACGGTATACCTACCGCGCGCTATGAAAACTTTACCGAGGTTGCACCGGCGCTGGACTATGTGCGTCAGCAAGGGGCGCCGATCGTCATCAAAGCGGACGGCCTGGCCGCCGGAAAAGGCGTAATCGTCGCCATGACGCTTGTGGAAGCGGAATCCGCCGTAAACGATATGCTGGCCGCTAACGCCTTTGGCGATGCCGGGCATCGTATTGTCATCGAAGAATTTCTCGATGGCGAAGAGGCCAGCTTTATTGTCATGGTGGACAGTGAGCATGTGTTGCCAATGGCCACCAGCCAGGATCATAAACGCGTCGGCGATGGGGATACCGGTCCGAACACCGGCGGCATGGGCGCCTATTCGCCGGCGCCGGTAGTTACCGACGAGGTGCACCGCCGGGTGATGGAGCAGGTCATTTGGCCAACGGTAAAGGGGATGGCGGCGGAAGGAAATGTCTACACCGGCTTCCTGTATGCCGGTTTGATGATAAGCCCTGATGGTCAGCCGAAGGTGATCGAGTTCAACTGCCGCTTTGGCGATCCGGAAACCCAACCTATCATGCTGCGCATGCGCTCTGATCTGGTCGCCCACTGCCTGGCGGCCACCGAAGGCCGTTTGGACGAGGAAAGGTCCGAGTGGGATGAACGGCCGGCGCTGGGTGTGGTATTGGCGGCGGGAGGCTATCCCGGCGACTACCGCACCGGGGATAAAATCAGCGGTCTACCGGCAACCGAGGCGGAAGGAGAAAAAATCTTTCACGCCGGCACCCGCCTGCATCAGGGCAAGGTACTGACCCAGGGAGGCCGCGTGCTATGCGTCACTGCGCTGGGAGCAACCGTTGCCGATGCGCAGGCGAAGGCCTACCGCGCGGCCCAGCCCGTCCAATGGCGGGAAAGCTTCTGCCGCCGCGATATCGGCTACCGCGCTACCGCCCGCGACGCCTGATGCCGCTGCCAGGGGCGGGCCTACGCTGGCCAGCCCTGCCACAGCGAGTTAAAGATCGTCCTCATTCGGCTGCCAGCGGCAGAAATCCTCGTTGGCGACCAGCAGTAATTGGGTACCCTCCGGCGCTTCCAGCCAGGCGATTCCCAATGCGCCCGACGTATGACGGGTACGAGCGGCCAGCCAGCCTGCCGCGCGCGCATCGAAATTCGGCGCCACCGTCCCGCCCTGGCAAAGCGTAATAATGCCATTTTGCCAAACCCCCTGCTTTAACCGGACGCGGCCGGCGCGCAGCGCCTGGCTGACATCCAGCAGGCGACGGGCCTCGAACTGATACAGCGCCGTCTCGTCATCGCTGAGCGACTCCCGCCGCTGCCCGCGCTCACGCTGCATGAAACTGAGATTGCCCTGCGCATCGAAGCAAAGCTGTACCGTTTCAGGCTGCTCTCCGCTCTGCTGACGGCGAATCTGACGCACCTCGCCCTGCTGATATTCATAGCGGGTCACGGTGGTATCACCGCCGCGGTAGGGACTGTAGACACTTTCAAGCGTCACGCGTCCGCTGGCGGTGTCGTCTTTACGCCACAGACGCATGGCGCCGCGATCGGCAATATAGCCGGTGGCGGTAAACGCGGGAGGCGATTGATGGTAGCTACATGCCGTCAGCATCAGAGCCATAAGCCCTATCCGACCACACAGCCGTAAAGACAAAAGGGGCATAATTGCCCCTCTGCTTATTGTTTTCACCTGCACACTGCTTTTATTTGACTGCGTCTTTCAATGCTTTACCAGAAACAAAGGCAGGCACGTTGGCAGCTGCGATTTTGATTTCTTTGCCAGTCTGCGGATTGCGGCCAGTGCGTTCGCTACGATGATTAATTTTGAAAGTGCCGAAACCAACCAATTGTACTGCATCACCCTCTTTAAGAGACTCGGTAATTGCTGCCAAAGTGGATTCCAGCGCCGACTTCGCTTGTGCCTTAGAAAGATCAGCTTTATCAGCAATTACATCAATCAGTTGAGTCTTGTTCATATGTTATCCTTACAGTGTGTTTATCGCTTGCTAAGCATCGAGTGCGACGGATATGCCGATTGACAGCACTCTCCTGCATACACGCACCGATAGCCACTTTTTTCACGCCCCCCAAATGTAGACCAGACAGGGTGCTAATGTGAAGCCTTATGGACCCGCAAAACAGGTGTTAAATCACGTTTTTCTGCCTTATTACTGCAAATTTATCCCAATATTGCTAATTCCGGCCTCGCGCAGATCGGCGCGCAGTCCTTTAATCAATTTAATATCACGATCTTCGCAATCCGCCAATAAACGATAAATTTCCCATTGCACATCCCATTCCTGCTCAATAGCCGGCAGCGCATTAAGCGCCTCTTCGGTCATTTCCCGTTCCGCCTGGGTCATTTCAACCATCGCCACGCTGCGAATTGACGTCTCGCTTACGGTGATAGCATGCGACAACGTTTCTCCGCTCAAACGGGAATGCAAAAGTTCACTCAGGGCAACACAGGCGTCTATCGCGGGATAAACGCCGTAAAAGTCATAATCATCGGCGGCAGGAATCGCTACCTCCAGCTTTTCCAGCTGTAAATCAAAATTGACCTTAGCATCTTTTACTACCAACGTCTCCCAGACGAGATCCAGAATGCACCGAAAAATGGCCGCGTCGCCGAAGCCGGTTTGCTGACAAAATAGCTGGTAATTAGGATACATACGCTCACAGAGGGAAGCCATAAACGTGATATGTTGCCAGCTTTTCCAGGCGCAGATGTATCGGATTACGTAACATTGGGTGTCCCATTACTCTTTATCTTGCGCGCAGTTTACCTGAAATTCTCCCCGGACCCTATTGCGGCGGGAAAAGTCCGCTTCCTCCCGCGCCTGCTGCCAGCGCTGGAAAGCCGTGCGGTTCGACGCCACCGCATCGGCCCAACGTGTTGGCTCCGGCAGGCGATAGCCGCGCATGCAAAGTTGCACCCAATGCAGGGCGGATGCCAGTCCCACCCGATGACCGGTGGAAATAAACAGCGGATTGCAGCGTAATTTACTGCGCCACACCCACGCCAGTTGCTCCCCCTTGTCCATCAGCGGCGCCAGCGCGCCCTGCTCTTCCGCCAGCGGCGCGAATTTGCCGCATAAGCGGCGCTTGGCGACGCCGATGGTCGGAATATCGACCAACAGGCCGAAATGGCTCGCCACGCCAAGACGCCGCGGATGCGAGATGCCATGGCCGTCCACCAGCAGCAGATCCGGATGGCGGCCAAGTTTATCCCATGCCGCCAACAGCGCCGGGTACTCGCGAAACGACAAAAAACCGGGAATATACGGCATCGTGGTAGTAACGCGCGCCACCTGAAACTCGACGAGCTCCAGCGACGGAAAGCGTAGCAGGGCAATGGCGGCGCGAGTCACCTCGCCCCCCTGTTCAAAGCCGACATCGGCGCCGGCGATAAGCCCGGGCTGGCTAAAGGCAAAATCGTCGTGCCGGATGACTTTCCCCGCCGTGGCTATCTGTTCGGCGCGCAGTGCAGCGATATCCATAAGTGAATGTCCTAACGGTGATAGGACTGCGACAGCCGGTGTACCGCTGCCACGAAATGGCCCGCATGCGCCGGCGGCACATCCTGATGAATACCGTGCCCGAGATTGAAAACATGCCCTTCGCCCGGGCCGAAAGCGTCCAGAATAGTCGCTACTTCGCGCTCGATTCGCGCCGGCGAGCCATAGAGCACCGACGGATCCATATTGCCCTGTAGCGCCACTTTGTCGCCGACCCGACGGCGAGCGTCTGCAATATCGGTGCTCCAGTCGAGGCCAAGCGCATCGCAGCCGGTGGCGGCCATCGCCTCCAGCCACTGACCGCCGCCTTTGGTGAATAATGCCACCGGCACCCGACGGCCATCGTGTTCACGCAGCAGGCCGTCAACGATTTTATGCATATAGTGCAGGGAAAACTCGCGATAATCGGCGCCGGTCAGCGCGCCGCCCCAGGTGTCGAACAGCATGACCGCCTGGGCACCGGCGCGGATTTGCCCGTTGAGATACAGCACGACGCTGTCCGCCAGTTTATCCAATAGCAGATGTAACGTTTCCGGCTCGGCGTACAGCATCTGTTTGATTTTGGTGAAGGCCTTGCTGCTGCCGCCTTCTACCATATAGGTAGCCAGCGTCCAGGGACTGCCCGAGAAGCCGATTAACGGCACCGCTCCCTGCAAACGCTGTCGGATGGCGCGCACCGCATTCATCACATAGCCGAGCTCCTGCTCAGGATCGGGTATCGGCAGCTGTTCCACGTCGCGCCGATGCTGAATCGGCCGGGCAAAGCGCGGTCCTTCACCCTGTTCAAACCACAGACCCAGCCCCATTGCGTCCGGGACGGTGAGAATATCGGAAAACAGAATGGCGGCATCCAGCGGAAAACGACGCAGCGGCTGCAGCGTCACCTCACAGGCCAGATCGGCATTGCGGCACAGCGACATGAAATCACCGGCCTCGGCGCGCGTCGCTTTGTATTCCGGCAAATAACGGCCGGCCTGGCGCATCATCCAAACGGGCGTTACGTCGACCGGCTGGCGCAGCAGCGCGCGCAAATAACGGTCGTTTTTCAATTCACTCACTCAGGTTTCCTTGCTGTTAGAGGTGAATTGTAGCATGTGCGCCGGGTTTTACCGATGCGCGCGGCAAAGCGCGACGGTATCTTCAATCAGCCGGCGCGCTACGGTCCCTGGCGGCGGCAGCAGCGGCAGCGCGTCGTAACGATACCAGCCGGCGTCGAGAAGCTCATGCGGATCGTGCCGGATATCGCCACCGTCATAATCGGCCATAAACGCCATCATCAGCGAATGGGGAAACGGCCAGGGCTGCGAGGTCACGTAACGCACATTTTTGACCCGCACCTGCGTCTCCTCCATCACCTAGCGCGCGACGCATTGTTCCAGCGTCTCCCCCACTTCGACAAAGCCGGCCAGCACGGTATAGATTTCCCCGCGATGGCGACTGTGGCGCGCCAACAGAATGCGATCATCGCGACGGATAGCCACGATAATGCAGGGCGCGATTTGCGGGTAATACCGTTCGTGACAGTGGTCGCACAAACAGGCCTATTCCGTCTTGCTGCGGCGCATCGCGTGGCCGCAGTAGCCGCAGTGGCGATGGGAACGGTAGAACTCCGCGAGCTGCACGCCCCGTCCGGCAAGCTGAAACAGGCCCGGTTCGGCATCAAGTATTTGCCGTACCGATCCCATATCACGCGGCATCGTTCGGCGCACCAGCCAAACGGTGGCCCCCGCCCATTCGCCGATAGGCAGCGCGGGCATGCCGGTAAGTCCGGCGGCCGCCGCGCTACCGTAGGGCAGTTCCCCCTTCGGCAGCCAGAGTTTGGCCTCCTGGCTGACCACCCACCAGCCCTGTTCATTCCCGCTAAGTTCGTGTTCCATTTTAGTTGCACTACCTCTTATTCACTGGCAAGCTAGAAAACCTTAGCTTTTTGCTCGCTTTTATTTATCAGTCACGCAGCGTTATTTTTATCACTTCGGAGTCAATCATGCTAAACCAGTTGGAAAACCTGGCGAAATGCGTTGGTGGCAAGGTGGTAATAATGAACTCATTGATCAATGGTTGCAGGCCCGCAAAGGACTTTTAGTGGCTTACTACCATTTGATCGGCCTCAAGCCCAACAAAGAAAAGCATACTCCGCTGGACGAAGAAGCGCTGGACGCCTTTTGCCATCAGTTGGTGGATTATCTCTCCGCCGGGCATTTTCACGTTTACGATCGTATCGTGCCAGAGGGCGAGAGCTCGTCCGCGTTGACTTACAGCGGTCTGCAAGAAAACACGCAGCAAATCATGGCGCTCTACGACAGCCATTTTGAAAACGCCATTGACCACGACAACTATCTGTCATTCCAGGAAGCGTTGTCGGGCGTGTGGGAAGCGCTGGCGACGCGTTTCGTCCTTGAGGATAAACTGATTCAGCAAGCGATGGAGTACAGTGTGCAAGCCGCATCGACACTCCCCGCCGCCAACAGCGCCGATATTGCCCGGCCGGCCTGAGTCATCCCGGCAACGGTCGGCACAGGTGCCGCCGTTCCGGTTCAGAGCAAAGAAAGTGTAGTCGGTTTGCGGTCCGCCTGGCGGACCATCATCTTGTCGGAGTGCCCAGCGCGTATGTTACGCCGGGCTGAGACCGTTAATTCGGGATCCGCGGAACCTGATCAGGTTAAAACCTGCGAAGGGAACAAGAGTAATTCAGCCACGTTGGCGTCAATGCCCCTTCTCTGCGGCCGTGGCGCCCTCCATTACTCCCCGTAGAGCTCCTGACAAGCAACTCCCGGTAATCTTATTGAGGAATTTGCTATGTCACACTCTTCTCCTCCCGGCTCACGCCGTACCCGCCGCGCGCAGGCGCAGGCGTTTATCGATACGCTCACCGGCACCGATTTTCCCCGCTCCCGCCGCATCTATATACAGGGGCAGCACCCGTCAGTCCGCGTACCGATGCGCGAAATACAGCTT
Organism: Pseudomyrmex concolor; assembly: GCA_014839585.1. Classification (NCBI taxonomy): domain Eukaryota; kingdom Metazoa; phylum Arthropoda; class Insecta; order Hymenoptera; family Formicidae; genus Pseudomyrmex; species Pseudomyrmex concolor. The sequence goes on along the minus strand of QVOB01011625.1, from coordinate 14,976 downwards.
AGCCCCACCCATATCGGCGGCCAGGGCGACGATGCGCAAATACGAGGATAACGAGCCGGTGCCGGTGTACGATACCGCCGGTCCCTATGGCGACCCGACGGTACCCATCGATGTCCGCGCCGGACTGGCGCCGCTGCGTCACCCAGTTGCACTACGCCCGTGCCGGTATCATCACGCCGGAGATGGAGTTTATAGCGCTGCGGGAAAATATGGGGCGAGAACGCATCCGCGGCAGGACCTTGCGCCAGCAGCACCCGGGCCAGGCGTTCGGCGCAGCGCTGCCGGAAAATATCAGTGCGGAGTTTGTGCGCCAGGAAGTGGCCGCGGGCCGCGCCATTATTCCCGCCAACATCAATCACCCCGAAGCGGAGCCGATGATCATTGGCCGCCACTTTTTGGTCAAGGTCAATGCCAACATCGGTAACTCGGCGGTGACCTCTTCCATAGAGGAAGAGGTGAAAAAGCTGATATGGGCCACCCGCTGGGGCGCGGATACCGTGATGGACCTCTCTACCGGGCGCTATATTCATGAAACGCGCGAGTGGATTTTGCTCAATAGTCCGGTACCCATCGGTACCGTCCCCCTGTATCAGGCGCTGGAAAAAGTTCAGGGAGCGGCGGAAAACCTCACTTGGGACATTTTCCGCGACACGCTGTTGGAGCAGGCGGAACAGGGCGTGGATTATTTTACCCTGCACGCGGGCGTGCTGTTGCGCTATGTGCCGATGACCGCGCGACGCCTGACCGGTATCGTCTCACGCGGCGGCTCCATCATGGCCAAATGATGCCTGTCTCATCACCGGGAAAACTTCCTGTATGCGCATTTCCGCGAGATTTGCCAGATCTGCGCCGCCTATGATGTGGCGTTGTCGTTGGGGGACGGCCTCCGCCCCGGTTCGATTCAGGACGCCAACGATGAAGCGCAATTCGCCGAGCTTTATACCCTATACCCTGGGCGAGTTGACCAAAATCGCCTGGGAATACGATGTGCAGGTCATGATAGAAGGTCCGGGCCACGTGCCGATGCAGATGATCCGGCGCAATATGACCGAACAGCTGACGCATTGTCATGAAGCGCCTTTCTATACGCTGGGGCCGCTTACCACCGATATCGCCCCCGGCTATGACCACATCACGTCCGGTATCGGCGCTGCGCTTATTGGCTGGTACGGCTGCGCGATGCTGTGCTATGTCACGCCGAAAGAGCATCTGGGGTTACCGAATAAAGAAGACGTCAAACAGGGGCTGATAACGTACAAAATCGCCGCCCACGCCGCCAATCTCGCCAAAGGCCATCCCGGCGCGCAAATCCGTGATAACGCCATGTCGAAAGCGCGCTTCGAATTTCGCTGGGAAGACCAATTCAATCTGGCGCTGGATCCCGACACCGCCCGCGCCTATCACGACGAAACGCTACCGCAGGCGTCGGGCAAAGTGGCGCATTTCTGCTCCATGTGCGGTCCGAAATTCTGTTCAATGAAAATATCCCGCGAAGTCCGCGATTACGCCGATGCCCAGGCGGCACAGGCCAAAGCCGCGGGGATGGCCGACATGGCGTCGGCGTTCCGGGCCCGCGGCGGGGATATCTATCTGCCGTCGTCCAGTAGCGAGGTGAGCGATGAATACTAATTCTACTTTCGCACCGGTACCGCATCGACTCGGCCTTTATCCGGTGGTGGATTCGCTGGCCTGGCTGGTGCGCATGCTGGATGCCGGCGTCACAACGGTGCAGTTGCGCATTAAGGATCGCGTGAGGCACAGGTGCCGGCGGATATTGAGGCGGCGGTCCTGTTGGGTCGCCGTTACGACGCACGGGTGTTTATCAACGATTACTGGCGGCTGGCTATTCACCATGGCGCCTACGGCGTGCATCTGGGCCAGGAAGATATGGATAACGCCGACACCGACGCCATCCGCACCGCCGGTCTGCGACTGGGCCTGTCCACCCATGACGGAACGGAATTGGCGCGCGCGCTGGCCTGGCGGCCCTCCTACATCGCCCTCGGCCATATTTTTCGCCACCAAAGTCATGCCGTCCCATCCACAGGGCTTAGAGACGCTGCGACGTCTGGTTGCCGATCTGCCGCCGATCCCCACGGTTGCCATTGGAGGCATCGGTCGCGAACAGGTGGAAGCGGTGCTGGCATGCAGCATGGGAGCGTGATCATGAACAGTGATCGACAGCGCACCGGGGCTAACACCGTTTGCCCGCCAACGGCCGCGGCGTTGGACGATCACGCCTTTTTACGCTACAGCCGCCAGCTCTTGCTGCAGGATATCGGCATAGAAGGTCAACAACGGCTGCAGGCGGCGACGGTGTTGCTGGAGGGGTTGGGCGGTCTGGGCTCGGCGGCCGCTACCTGCCGCTTACGCGGCGGCTGGAGGGCGATTGGCTGGACGCGCAGGTTGCGCGCGCCGATCTGGTGCTGGATTGTAGCGATAATATGGCGACCCGCCACGCCATCAATGCCGCCTGCATGCGACGGGACACTGCGCTTATCAGCGCCAGCGCGGTCGGTTTCGACGGCCAGTTGCTGATCGTACGCCCGCCGTGGCGCGAGGGCTGCTATGCCTGCCTGTTTCCTGATAAAGAAGAGCGGCAACGCAACTGCCGCACCGCCGGGGTTGTGGGCCCAGTGGTCGGCATGATGGGCACACTACAGGCGCTGGAGGCAATCAAACTTCTTTGCGGCGCTCCGAGCGATACCGCCGGTCAATTGCGGTTGTTCGATGGCAAAACCTTACAATGGCGCACCCTGCTCCTGAACCGCGATCCCCACTGTCCGATCTGCGCGGCCGCGTCAGCGTCCCCCGCGCGGGCGGTCGGGAGCGCCCGGAGACTTACCCGATGAAAATCACGCTTAACGACCTTCCGCTGGAGCTGGCGCAGCCGGTGACGCTGGCGGTATTACTCACGGAACATCATCACCCCGCGCCGGCAGTGGGCGGATTACCGGGTACAGGATGGTGACGATATTCTCTTATTCCAGGCAATCGCCGGAGGCTGAACCATGTTTACCCTAGCAGAAACTTCCTTCCAGTCGCGTTTATTCACCAGTACCGGCAAATTCGCCTCGGCGCAGCTGATGCTGGAGGCCATCCTCGCCTCCGGCAGCGAACTGGTTACCCTGGCGATGCGCCGGGTCGATTTACGCGGCGGCGACGATGCGCTGCTGCCGGCATTACGGCAGGCCAGCGTCCGGTTACTGCCCAACACTTCCGGCGCCAAAACCGCCGAAGAGGCTCTGTTCGCCGCCCGTTTGGCGCGCGAAGCGCTGGGCACCCACTGGATCAAACTTGAAATCCATCCGGATATGCAATACCTGTTGCCCGATCCGATAGAAACGTTAAAAGCGGCGGAGCAGTTGGTCAAAGAGGGGTTTGTGGTGTTGCCCTACTGTGGCGCCGACCCGGTCCTCTGCCGCCGGCTGGCAGAGGCGGGTTGCGCGGCGGTAATGCCGTTGGGATCGCCTATCGGCTCGAATCAGGGGCTAAAAACCCGTGATTTTCTGCGTATTATCATCGAACAGGCGCAGGTACCGGTCGTGGTGGATGCGGGTATCGGCGCGCCAAGTCAGGCGCTGGAAGCGCTGGAAATGGGCGCGGATGCGGTACTGGTCAACACCGCCATCGCCGTGGCGCAGGATCCCGTTGCAATGGCGCGCGCTTTCCGGGTCGCGCTGGAAGCCGGCGAATTGGCCCGCCAGGCCGGCCTGGCGCCGCGCCGTCGTCAGGCCAGCGCCACCAGCCCGCTGACCGGCTTTCTAACCCCCTCGGCGGAGGCGCAAGCATGACCACCTTTACCCCGCACTGGCAACAGATTCAATGGGACGACGTCGGCATGCGTATCCACAGCCAGACGGCCCGCGACGTCGAGCGGGCGCTGGCGGCGGAAAACCAGGGACCGGCGGAAATGATGGCGCTACTGTCGCCGGCGGCGCTGCCCTATCTTGAGCCGCTGGCTCAGCGAGCGCAGCGGTTGACCCGCCAACGCTTTGGCAACACCATCAATTTTTACTTGCCCCTTTATCTGTCAAATCTCTGCGCCAACGACTGTACTTACTGCGGCTTTTCCATGAGCAACCGTATCCGCCGCAAGACGCTCAATGAGCAGGAAATCCTCAGCGAGTGCCGGGCTATCCGCGCCAAGGGCATTGACAACGTGCTGCTGGTTACCGGCGAGCATAAAAGTAAAGTAGGCATCGACTATTTTCGCCGTTACGTGCCGCTGGTGCGCCAGGAATTCAGCTCGCTGATGATGGAGGTGCAACCGCTATCACAGGCGGAATACGCCGAGCTGAAAGGCCTGGTGCTGGACGGCGTGCTGGTGTATCAGGAAACCTATCATCCGCCCACCTACCGGCGCCATCATTTGCGCGGGCAGAAACAGGATTCTGTCTGGCGGCTTGAAACGCCGGATCGTCTGGCGCGGGCCGGGATCGACAAGATCGGCCTCGGCGCACTAATCGACCTTTCCGATAACTGGCGTGCCGACTGATATATGGTGGCCCGTCACCTGCTGTATATGCGTCATACCTACTGGCAGAGCCGCTATTCGCTGTCGTTCCCCCGGCTGCGTCCCTGTGCCGGGGGCGTGGCGCCGGCTTCTTTGATGGACGAAGCCCAACTGATGCAGGTCATGTGCGCTTTCCGCCTGCTGGCGCCAGAGGTGGAAATTTCCCTCTCAACCCGTGAATTCGCTCATTTTCGCAATCATGCGGTCCCTATCGTGGTAAATAGCGTCAGCGCCGGATCCAAGACGCAGCCGGGCGGCTACGCCAGCGATCGGCCAGAGCTGGAGCAATTTCTGCCCCACGATAACCGTTCACCGCAGGAAGTGGCGCACATTCTTATCCAAGCGGGGTTGCAGCAGGTGTGGAAAGATTGGGAGCCCTATCTGGGACGCACGGCCGTCGCCGCAGACGGCGTCTGAGCACGGCGCCGTCTGCGCGTGAGACAAAAAAAACCGCTCCCGAAGGAGCGGTTTTGGCTTCGCCAGCGGCGAGGAACGGTATCGACAATCAGTCGTCGTTGCCGCCCAGACCCGCATTCAACAGTTCAGCCAGGTTGGCAGAAGCTTCATCGGCGGTAATCTGCGGCGCGGCCGGCGCTTCGCCCTGCTGACGATGGCGGGCGCGTTCCTGATGATAAGCGTAACCGGTACCGGCCGGGACTAACCGTCCGACGATGACGTTTTCCTTCAGGCCGCGCAGTTCATCGCGTTTCCCGGCTACAGCGGCTTCGGTCAGCACGCGGGTGGTTTCCTGGAACGACGCCGCGGAGATAAACGATTCCGTGGCCAGCGAGGCTTTGGTGATACCCAGCAGATCGCGCACATAATTCATCTCTACCTTGCCGTCGTTTTCCAACTGACGGTTGGCAATCTTGATGCGCGAGTATTCCGCCTGTTCGCCTTCCAGGAACTCCGAGCTGCCGCTGCTGGCGACCGTTGCTTTACGCAACATCTGACGAACGATAACTTCAATGTGTTTATCGTTGATCTTCACGCCCTGCAGACGGTAGACGTCCTGGACTTCGTTGACGATATAGCGGGTTACCGCATGGACGCCACGCAGACGCAGAATGTCGTGCGGCGATTCCGGACCGTCGGAGATCACATCACCGCGCTCCACGCGTTCACCTTCAAATACGTTGAGCTGACGCCATTTCGGGATCATCTCTTCGTATGCGTCGCTGCCGTCCACCGGCGAGATAACCAGGCGACGTTTACCTTTGGTTTCTTTACCGAAGGAAACGATACCGCTGATCTCGGCCAGAATCGCCGGCTCTTTCGGGCGACGGGCTTCAAACAGATCGGCGACGCGCGGCAGACCACCGGTAATATCCTTGGTCCCGCTGGTTTCCTGCGGCAGACGCGCCAGTGTATCACCGCCGGTGATTTTGGCGCCGTCTTCCAGCTGCACGATCGTTTTGCCCGGCAGGAAGTACTGCGCCGGCATGTCGGTACCCGGCAGCAGCACATCGTTACCGTTAGCGTCGACAATGCGCAGCGCCGGACGCAGATCTTTACCGCCGCCGGTACGCTCGGCGGTATCCAGCACCACGATAGAGGACAAACCGGTCAGTTCGTCGGTCTGGCGGGTAATGGTCTGGCCGTCGATCATATCGGTGAAGCGGACGAAACCGTCGACTTCAGTGATAACCGGCATGGTATGCGGATCCCAGTTGGCAACGGTTTCGCCGCCCATGATTTCCGCGCCGTCGCCTTTGGCCATCACGGCGCCATAAGGCACCTTATAGCTTTCTTTGGTACGGCCGAATTCGTCAATCAGCTTCAGCTCGGTGTTACGCGAGGTGATCACCAGCTTGCCGCTGCCGTTCACCACGAACTTGGCGTTGCTGAGACGGATAGTCCCTTTGTTTTTCACCTGAATGCTGGATTCCGCCGCGGCACGGGACGCGGCCCCGCCGATGTGGAATGTACGCATGGTCAGCTGCGTGCCGGGTTCGCCGATGGACTGCGCGGCAATAACGCCGATGGCTTCGCCCTTATTCACCAGATGCCCACGCGCCAGATCGCGGCCGTAGCAGTTGGCGCACACGCCGAAATCGGTGTCGCAGGTCACGACCGAACGCACCTTGACGCTGTCGACGGAATTTTCTTCCAACACGTCACACCACTGCTCGTTTAGCAGGGTATTACTCTCGACCAGAATATCCGCGGTGCCCGGTTTCAGGACATCTTCCGCCGTGACGCGGCCCAAAACGCGCTCGCGCAGCGGCTCTTTGACGTCGCCGCCTTCGATAACCGGCGTCATCACGATACCGGCGAAGGTGCCGCAGTCGTCCTCGGTCACCACCAGATCCTGCGCCACGTCGACCAGACGGCGGGTCAGGTAACCGGAGTTCGCGGTTTTCAGCGCGGTATCCGCCAGACCTTTACGTGCACCGTGGGTAGAGATGAAGTACTGGAGTACGTTCAGACCTTCACGGAAGTTCGCGGTAATCGGCGTCTCGATGATCGAGCCATCGGGCTTGGCCATCAGGCCACGCATACCGGCCAGCTGACGAATCTGCGCCGCCGAACCACGCGCGCCGGAGTCGGCCATCATAAAGATGCTGTTGAACGAGACCTGACGCTCTTCCTCGCCGTCACGGTTAATCACGGCTTCGGTGGACAGGTTGCCCATCATCGCCTTGGCGACGCGCTCGTTGGCTGCGGCCCAAATATCGATAACCTTGTTATAACGTTCGCCTGCGGTGACCAGACCCGACTGGAACTGCTCCTGGATCTCGGCAACTTCGGCTTCGGCTTCATCGATAATTTCGGCTTTCTTCGCCGGAATCACCATATCGTCGATGCCGACGGACGAGCCGGAACGGGCGGCGTAGGCGAAACCGGTGTACATGATCTGGTCGGCGAAGATGACGGTCGGCTTCAGACCCAGCACGCGATAGCAGGTATTGAGCATCTTGGAGATGGCTTTTTTACCCAGCGCCTGGTTCACCAGCGAGAACGGCAGCCCCTTCGGTACGATCATCCACAGGATGGCGCGGCCGACGGTAGTGTCTACCAGATGGGTGTTTTCTACCCACTCGCCGTTGTCACGTTTCTCGTGCTCGGTGATACGCACTTTAACGCGGGCATGCAGCTCTGCCACGCCGGCGCGGTAAATGCGTTCCGCTTCTTTCGGCCCGGTCAGCACCATGCCTTCGCCCTTGCCGTTGACGCGGTCGCGGGTCATATAATACAGACCCAGCACGACGTCCTGGGACGGCACGATAATCGGCTCGCCGTTGGCGGGCGACAGGATGTTGTTGGTCGACATCATCAGCGCGCGCGCTTCCAACTGGGCTTCCAGCGTCAGCGGCACGTGGACCGCCATCTGGTCGCCGTCGAAGTCGGCGTTGTACGCCGCACACACCAGCGGGTGCAGCTGAATGGCTTTACCTTCAATCAGTACCGGCTCAAACGCCTGGATCCCCAGACGGTGCAGCGTCGGCGCACGGTTCAACATGACCGGGTGCTCGCGGATGACTTCGTCGAGGATATCCCACACTACGGCTTCTTCGCGCTCAACTATTTTCTTGGCCGCCTTGATGGTGGTCGCCAGACCACGCAGCTCCAGCTTGCCGTAAATGAAAGGCTTGAACAGCTCCAGCGCCATTTTCTTCGGCAGGCCGCACTGATGCAGACGCAGGTACGGACCAACGGTGATAACCGAACGGCCGGAGTAGTCGACACGTTTACCGAGCAAGTTCTGGCGGAAGCGACCTTGCTTACCTTTGATCATGTCGGCCAGGGATTTCAGCGGACGCTTGTTGGAACCGGTAATGGCACGGCCGCGACGGCCGTTATCCAGCAGCGCGTCGACCGCTTCCTGCAGCATACGCTTTTCGTTGCGCACGATGATATCCGGCGCGGCCAGATCCAGCAGACGCTTCAAGCGGTTGTTACGGTTGATCACCCGGCGATACAGATCGTTCAGATCCGACGTCGCAAAGCGGCCACCGTCCAACGGTACCAGCGGACGCAGATCTGGCGGCAGTACCGGCAACACGGTCAGGATCATCCATTCCGTCTTGTTGCCGGACAGCACGAAGGCTTCCAGCAGCTTGATGCGCTTGGTCAGCTTTTTACGCTTGGTTTCAGAGTTGGTTTCTTCCAGCTCTTCGCGCAGCTGCTCGCATTCCTGCTCCAGATCCATGTTTTTCAACAGGGCCTGGATCGCTTCGGCGCCCATCTTGGCGTCGAATTCGTCACCGAACTCTTCCAGCGCGTCCAGATACTGCTCTTCGGTCAGGATCTGACGGCGTTCAAGGTTGGTCATGCCGCCTTCAACCACGACATAGGATTCAAAATACAGCACGCGTTCAATATCGCGCAGCGGCATATCCAACAGCAGACCGATACGGGACGGCAGCGATTTCAAAAACCAGATATGGGCGGTGGGCGAAGCCAGCTCGATATGGCCCATGCGCTCACGGCGCACCTTGGTCTGGGTCACTTCAACGCCGCATTTCTCACAGATAACGCCGCGGTGTTTCAAACGCTTGTACTTACCGCACAGGCATTCGTAGTCTTTTACCGGCCCAAAAATACGGGCGCAGAACAGACCATCGCGCTCCGGTTTAAAGGTGCGGTAGTTGATGGTTTCCGGCTTTTTCACTTCACCGAACGACCAGGAACGGATCATGTCTGGCGAGGCCAGCGCAATTTTGATTGCATCAAACTCTTCGGTCTTAGTTTGCGCTTTCAGAAACTTAAGTAAATCTTTCACGGATTGGCTCCTGTCGGAGTTGGATCTGTTAGGCGCCTGAAACACTCAGGCGCCCTTATTACCAGTGCAAATCGCACCCGGGCGGAAAAATCAGTCTTCTTCCAGCTCGATATTGATGCCCAGCGAGCGGATTTCCTTCAACAAGACGTTAAAGGATTCCGGCATACCGGGTTCCATCATGTGATTGCCATCCACAATGTTTTTGTACATCTTGGTGCGACCGTTAACATCATCCGACTTGACGGTAAGCATTTCCTGCAGGGTGTAGGCCGCGCCGTAGGCTTCCAGCGCCCACACTTCCATCTCCCCGAAGCGCTGGCCGCCGAACTGCGCCTTGCCGCCCAGCGGCTGCTGAGTAACCAGGCTGTAAGAGCCGGTGGAACGCGCATGCATCTTGTCATCAACCAGATGGTTAAGTTTCAGCATGTACATATAGCCCACCGTAACCTGGCGCTCGAACTGCTCTCCGGTGCGGCCGTCAAACAAGGTGATCTGACCGGAGGTCGGCAGGCCACCGAGCTGCAGCAGCTCCTTGATTTCTTTCTCTTTGGCGCCGTCAAATACCGGCGTGGCGATCGGCATCCCTTTCTTCAGGTTCTCCGCCAAACGCAGCACTTCCTCATCGGAGAAGGTGTTGAGATCCACTTTCTGGCGTACATCGTCACCCAGGTTGTACGCCTTCTGGATGAACTCGCGCAGTTTGGCCACTTCTTCGTGCTGCTTCAGCATGGCGCTAATCTTGTCGCCGATGCCTTTTGCCGCCATACCCAAATGGGTTTCCAGAATCTGGCCGATGTTCATACGCGACGGTACACCCAGCGGGTTCAGAACGATATCCACCGGCACGCCGTTTTCGTCGTAAGGCATATCTTCGATCGGATTGATCTTGGAGATGACTCCCTTGTTACCGTGACGGCCCGCCATCTTGTCGCCTGGCTGAATCTGACGTTTCACCGCCAGATACACCTTGACGATTTTCAGCACGCCCGGAGCCAGGTCATCGCCCTGGGTAATTTTACGGCGCTTGGCTTCCAGCTTCTTCTCGAACTCGTGCTTAAGCTCGTCATACTGCTCGGCCAGCTGTTCAAGCTGATTCTGCTTCTCTTCGTCGGCCAGGCCCAGTTCCAGCCAGCGCTCGCGGGTCAGCTTATCCAGCTTCTCCGCTTCGATGCCGCCAGAGATCAGTACGTCGCGAATACGGGCAAACAGACCGGCTTCAAAGATCTGCAGTTCTTCGGTCAGGTCCTTTTTGGCCTGCTTAAGCTGCATTTCCTCGATTTCCAGCGCGCGCTTGTCTTTTTCCACGCCGTCGCGGGTAAATACCTGAACATCGATAACGGTACCGGAAACGCCGTTCGGCACGCGCAGCGACGAATCTTTCACGTCGGAGGCTTTTTCACCGAAGATGGCGCGCAGCAGTTTCTCTTCCGGCGTCAGCTGGGTTTCCCCTTTCGGCGTCACCTTGCCCACCAGAATATCGCCGCCGGTCACTTCCGCGCCGATATAGACGATGCCGGACTCATCCAGCTTGGAGAGCGCGGCTTCACCCACGTTCGGGATGTCGGCGGTAATTTCCTCAGGCCCCAGCTTGGTGTCGCGAGACACGCACGCCAGTTCCTGAATATGGATGGTGGTGAAACGATCTTCCTGCACCACGCGTTCGGAGACCAGCATCGAGTCTTCAAAGTTGTAGCCGTTCCACGGCATGAACGCGATACGCATATTCTGACCCAGCGCCAGCTCACCCAGATCGGTGGACGGACCGTCAGCCAGCACGTCGCCGCGCTCAACCGGCTCACCCAGCGAAACGCAAGGCGTCTGGCTGATACAGGTGTTCTGGTTGGAACGGATATATTTGGTCAGGTTGTAAATATCGATGCCCGCTTCGCCCGGATACATTTCATCCGGGTTGACGTTAATCACGATACGGGAGGCGTCCACGTACTGCACCGTTCCGCCGCGTTTCGCCACGGCGGTAACGCCGGAGTCAACGGCGACCGCACGTTCCATACCGGTGCCGACCAGCGGCTTGTCGGTACGCAGCGTCGGCACCGCCTGACGTTGCATGTTCGCACCCATCAAGGCGCGGTTGGCGTCGTCGTGCTCCAGGAACGGAATCAGCGAGGCGCCGACCGAGACCACCTGCTGGGTGGAAACGTCCATATAGTCAACCTGATCGCGGCTGAACAGGCTCGATTCGCCTTTGCTGCGGCAGGTAACCAAATCGTCAACGAAACGGCCGTCGTCGCCGAGGTTGGTGTTGGCCTGCGCGATAACGAAGTTGCCTTCCTCAATCGCCGACAGATAATGGATTTCGTCGGTAACCACACCGTCTTGCACGCGACGATAAGGTGTTTCCAGGAAACCGTACTCGTTGGTCTGCGCATACACGGACAGCGAGTTGATAAGACCGATGTTCGGCCCTTCCGGGGTTTCAATGGGGCACACGCGCCCGTAATGGGTCGGATGCACGTCGCGCACTTCAAAGCCCGCGCGCTCGCGGGTCAGACCGCCCGGGCCCAACGCGGAGATACGGCGCTTGTGGGTAATCTCGGATAGCGGGTTGTTCTGGTCCATGAACTGCGACAGCTGGCTGGAGCCGAAGAACTCTTTCACCGCCGCCGAAATCGGTTTGGCGTTGATCATATCCTGCGGCATCAGGGTATCCAGATCGCCTAAAGACAGACGCTCTTTCACCGCGCGCTCCACGCGCACCAGACCGACGCGGAACTGGTTCTCCGCCATTTCACCCACCGAACGGATACGGCGGTTGCCCAGGTGGTCGATATCGTCGACTTCGCCTTTACCGTTACGAATATCGATGAGCTTCTTCATCACTTCAATGATGTCGTCTTTGCTCAGGATACCGGAACCTTCAATCTCTTCACGCAACAGCGAACGGTTGAACTTCATCCGGCCAACCGCGGACAGATCGTAACGATCTTCCGAGAAGAACAGGTTTTCAAACAGATTTTCGGCCGCTTCGCGGGTCGGCGGCTCGCCAGGACGCATCATGCGGTAGATTTCCACGAGCGCGCTCAGGCGATCGCTGGTCGGATCGACACGCAGCGTCTCGGAAATATAGGCGCCGTGATCCAAATCGTTGGTGAACAGCGTTTCGATACGTTTGTGGCCCGCCTGGCTCAGCTTGGCCAGCAGGTCCAGCGTCAGTTCCATGTTGGCGGGGACGATGATTTCACCGGTATTTTCATCGATGTAATCTTTTACCACCACCTTGCCGATAATGTATTCGACAGGGACTTCGATCTGCGCGACGCCGTCTTTTTCCAGCTGGCGAATATGGCGCGCGGTGATGCGGCGGCCTTTTTCGACATATACGGTGCCGTTGGCCTCGATATCAAACGAGGCGGTTTCACCACGCAAGCGCTCAGGAAGCAGCTCCATCTGCAGCTTTTTGTCGTGAATTTCATAAACCACTTTGTCGAAGAACGTATCCAGGATCTGGCCGGTGCTGTAGTTTAGCGCGCGCAGAATGATGGTCGCCGGCAATTTGCGGCGGCGGTCGATACGGACGAACAAGTTGTCTTTCGGGTCGAACTCGAAATCCAGCCAGGAGCCGCGGTAAGGAATGATACGCGCGTTGTACAACACTTTACCGGAGGAGTGCGTCTTACCCTTGTCGCTGTCAAAAAATACGCCAGGGCTGCGGTGCAGCTGGGAAACGATAACACGCTCGGTACCGTTGATGACAAAGGTGCCGTTATCGGTCATGAGCGGGATTTCGCCCATGTAAACTTCCTGCTCCTTGATGTCTTTTACCGTACCTTCCGGCGCTTCGCGCTCGTAAATGATAAGGCGCAGCTTGACGCGCAGCGGTGCGGAAAACGTCACCCCGCGGATCTGGCACTCTTTGACATCAAAGACAGGTTCGCCCAGACGGTAACTGACATATTGCAGTTCAGAGTTGCCGCTGTAGCTCTGTATGGGGAATACGGAACGGAAAGCTGCTTCCAGACCGTACTGACCTTCCGGATCTTGCTCGATAAACTTTTGAAACGAGTCAAGCTGGATGGATAGGAGATAGGGAACGTCCAAAACCTGCGGACGTTTTCCGAAGTCCTTACGAATGCGTTTTTTTTCGGTATAGGAGTAAACCATAGGGTTCCTCAGCTAGCTGACAAGTCGACCCACTCTGTCCGCCCTACTAGGACAGTACATGCAACGCCATTTATCACGATCGGAGAATCGATATCCTCTCCGCAATACTTGTTTCTATCACTCTTAAATCATTTCGCTGCACTTTGCTAAACCAGGGAGGCTCGGCAGGCGATGCAGCATATTAAGTCGTCGATAGAAAAAAATATTGAGGTTAATCAGCAGCTAAATGGTGTGAAACGCTACTGATCCCCTACAGCGCAAAAAGGCTGGTGACCAAAAAGCCACCAGCCATCAGCCTAATTCAGGCTGCAACCTGGAAGGTTAACTTATTTAACCTCAACAGAAGCACCCGCTTCTTCCAGGGCTTTCTTCAGTGCTTCGGCGTCATCTTTGCTCACGCCTTCTTTCAGGGTGGCAGGTGCGGATTCAACCAGGTCTTTGGCTTCTTTCAGGCCCAGACCGGTAGCGCCACGCACGGCTTTGATGACGGCAACTTTGTTCGCGCCGATTGCGCTCAGAACAACGTCAAACTCGGTTTTTTCTTCTGCAGCTTCAGCCGGGCCACTTGCGGCAACGGCGGCAGCGGCAGCGGCAGCGGCAGAAACGCCGAATTTTTCTTCCATCATGGAGATCAGTTCAACCACGTCCATGACGGACATTTCGGCAACTGCGTCCAGAATTTGTTCTTTAGTGATAGACATAACAAGTGTTCCTAAAATTCAGAAAGTGTTTATACGTTTGCAATAGCTTCAGAATAAAACCGGCGCTTAAGCCGCTTCTTTCTGATCGCGCAGTGCGGCCAGCGTGCGAACCAGTTTGCCTGCAGAGGCTTCTTTCATGGCCGACATCAGGCGGGCGATTGCTTCTTCGTAAGTTGGCAGAGTGGCCAGGCGATCGATCTGCGACGCCGGGATAACTTCGCCTTCAAAGGCTGCGGCTTTAACCTCAAAATTAGCATTGTCTTTGGCAAAGGCCTTGAACAAACGAGCGGCAGCGCCCGGGTGTTCGTTAGAAAATGCAATCAGGGTCGGACCGACAAACGTGTCTTTCAGGCACTCGAAAGGAGTACCTTCAACGACGCGGCGCATCAGCGTGTTGCGAACAACGCGCATGTAAACACCGGCTTCACGACCTGCTTTACGCAGTTCAGTCATTTTATCTACCGTAACGCCACGGGAATCCGCGACAACGGCAGACAGCGCGCCTTTGGCTACTTCGCTGACTTCAGCAACAATCGCTTGTTTGTCTTGAAGATTTAATGCCATTAGCTTTTGCTCCTGGATTTGACCGGGAAAAATTTCCCGGAACTCACTTCACTCAGCTACCCGAAGGCACTGAGCGCTATTACACGGTGAGCAGAATCCAGTGAAGAAAAAATTCTTTTTGGTTCTGTCACCGTCTACGCAGGGTATTAAGCAAGTTATCCGAAGATAATCCCGCTCCTGCGGTCTTGGACGGAGGCCAGGATAAGGCCTGGCTCCAACCTAAGCCATTGATGAATTAGGCAATTACGCTTTGTTAATCAGTGGCTTTGAATCTGGGTTCTGAATTGAATGACCAATCAGAACAACGGGCGTAAGATTCTAGATGAATTTTTCGCCCGTTTCAAGCAGCA
>QVOB01011624.1:0-38498 GCA_014839585.1 Pseudomyrmex concolor | reverse complement strand
ATTGTTATTTCTTTTCCGCGATGCTGATTGGTTGTCTCGAAAGTGCGCTTCTTCGTTCACGTTGTATGTACTAACTGTCATTGCGGTGAAGTTGTGATTGCATATGATAGATCAATTTATGTATTAGTATTTTGTGTTGTCGCATAAGAGATGATCGAGAAAATCGACATTCTGATTATTTGCATACGCTTTTTCAGATTCGCACGCAAAGTATCTATCCCTGCATTAATAATAGCGCGCGTTTGCATTGTGCTAGTATATTAAATTGCTAGCTTTGTGTCTAAGAGACAAATCCGAACAGTCGCCGAGACACAAGATTGAACACATGAGCTTTCGTGTCGATACTCGCATTGTACGCCTGTCGGCGAGGAACAGTGCGAAACAATCGCGCGAGATTCTTTCGTTGCGCGCGTCTCATGCGTGAGAAAGGTGAATTTTTATTAAAACACATCGATCTCTGACCCTGCTTTCATAAGACAGCGACTTCCCCGTAAATCTGATCTCCTAGTAACATTGACTGGATAACTTTAGTCAAGTGTGACCATCCAGATAAGTGCTGTTGGAAAAATAATCATCGGAATCGCGCATCGCAAATCATCGGGAACATATCCTCGCGCCATTCCCCCGTTTTACTTCTCGTGCAATTTAATCAATTACAAGTGTCACGTCGCGTCGCGCTGTAAAATTGCACGCGATTAAATGCGATATTCGGGACGACAGCACAATCTCGTTATTGTTTTCGAACAAAAACATATATACGCGCACTTTATCTCTAAAACATCTTGCAAAATAAATCTTGAGATGCGTAGAATGTAATTTCTTTTGTATATAATAGAAATTTTCTGTATATAAGATTGTAAAGTACGTGCAGTCGTGATGCGATTTTTTTTATGTTAAATGATAAATAAAATGGATTATTATTTTGTACTATGTAATGTATGTAAAAAATTTAAACATAATTGTATCTATTAAATACATAAATAGTACATGGTATTTATATATGTATATAATATATATTATATATATTGAAATATATATTTTTTTATATAAATTTATTTTACAGTAATAAGAGTTTTATGCGTGTACGCTGGTATTTATATAAGATTCTTTTACTTATTTTATTATGTATAATATTATATATATTATGTACATATATTTACGTTTATATTTTATATAAAATTAGTAAAATATATTATATATCTATTTTTTATACATATAGTAATTTCATGATTGACTAAAATTCTACCAATAAAGCTGCCATTTCGCATGTTTTGCACATTTCTTTGGATATTTCGTTAAACCTGCCAAAATTATACAAGCTTTTCCCTGAAAATTTTTATATATCGAAGCAGGAGAACAGAAATTTACTAAAGTCGCGTGATATCGATCCAAATAATTTCGTGGTCACTTCTTCCATTACAAAAAAAAAAAGAAAAAATTATATCAAGTAGAATATAAAAAATACTCTGTCTTTTTCTTCGTCTTTGTCTAATTTTAAATGTAAATCATTCTGCTTAGACAAACTCTTAAAAAGAACAAAACAAACGAATGGACAATAATAAGATTAAACACACAACGCGTGTGTAATTTACATGCACGTTACTTCACAACGCGTTAAATAAAACTTAAATAACACGCGTGTTTGTTGTTCCAGGTGTGGAGATTATAATTGCGACAATCAAAGCATAAACATTATTAACAAAAGTTATAAATAAATTGTTTATTGCGACTGTTGCAAAGGAATACAAATTTTCGTCATAAATTCGCAATTAAAAGTAAAGATTGATACTGAAGAATTTTATCATGTAACGCACACGCGGTTGTTTCTTATAGGCTATACTATCTAAACTGTTTCTTTCTACGACACAACGGTTGTAATAATAAAAGTAACGCGTTAATAACGGCTTCGCTAAACCAAAGATATTGACAATCAAGTGACAATACATTTCGTGAACGATCAGGCTGGCATATTGTCGGTGGAGCTTTGAGTATCCCCACCGGATGCACAAAGCATTGCTTCGCAGCAGTAGCAGCAACGCGACTGCAAGGTAGTAGGATAATATAAAACACATTAATCTTATCTCGCGCGTAAACACAAGTTCATCTCTCATCAACTTTTGTTGTTTAGTATTCAAGTAACGATATAAATCGTTTTACACATAACAATTCGCTTTATAATAATAAAAAAAAATAAGCCTATTATTCTCAAATTCGCAAACAGTTGTTCCTGTTTCGGAAGCGAAAAAATATCTCTCCTCCCCTGAGTCGCAAATTTTAATTATACCAAATCAATAAAGTCAAGAGAAAGTTTAGCGCTTTAGCTCTTCTTAGAGAAGACTTCAACAAAAGTGTAATTTGATTCACTGAAAGATATTGAACACACAATCGAAATTTTGAAGATTGTGAGAAAGAATTAATAGAATTGTTTGAATTGTCTCACTATAATGATCACTGAAGATAATGATCTTATGTGTGTAAGACTGATTTGAAAAAAATATAAAACACTTATTCGTTATATATTATAATATCTATTGTTATCAAACCTAAATATTTTATGTACGTCTTTTTATTAAATCTGAGAGATAAGATTTCAAGCGGCATTAAAAAACTCTCTCTTGGGCGAGACAATATCTCTCAATTTTCTCGAAAATCAGAACACCGCATCTCCGTACTCCGTTGTTTTGTCATGTTTTGCGATGGGACGCGAAAATCTCTGAAAGGGCGTAACGTAGGAGTGTCCAGGAAGCTCGACGATACCAAGAAACGTGACCGACCCGATTGCGGTGAATCTCGGGTGCTCGTTACCCCAGGAGGAAGCGACTGCTACGAAGTCAGTACCGGTCTGGGTGGAGTCTGTTATGGCATCGTACCGCCTTTGATAAATACTTGGAAACAGGGTAACAGAAGGAGAGCCACGGGAAAAGAAAGAGAATAAAAATTATCTTTATGAAGTGAGAAACACGTAGTGACGGATATTCAGTATGCCTTCAATATAAAATAGCGATAATTGATGATATTCAATTGTACAAGTGTTTTTCCACAAACGTATTTAAATATCTTATTTATAAAAAAAACAAACACATCCTATTTCTCGTGTTCAAGTTAACAATGAGTTATACTACTGAATACCACATATAGATTATATTAAATATTAACAAAATATGGAAAGATTAATCAAAGAAGAATTCAACAAAAAATACAATCTTACAAAATATAAATAGTCAAATTTATGTTTATCGTAACTTTTTATGTCCTTCAATTATAATAAAACTTATTGCGCAACTGTGTTTCGTGACGTTTACTCTTGTAACGTCCTGAACGATACGTACACAATACCGGCTCGAGAAGACACTCGATCCGCTACTGCGGAAACAGAAAAAAGAGGAGGAGCATGCCTCGACCTGCTTCCTCTCCGCCGTCGGGCGCTTATCGAGCGAAGACATTACGCGCCTCGATCCGACCACGCTCGAGTATGTTCCCCTGCGAACGCAAGACTCGAGTGTGACCCGGCCTGGGGACGTGGGCACGTCCTCGGCGAAGGTCAACGGACTCCTCCGCGCTCTGTCACGATATGATATGGTCCGTCGCGATACGCGTCGCGTACGCACGTATCGCACGTACATTACACGTGCCTGCGTACCCTAGCGATCGACGGTTGCCGATGTCGTGGTTTCGCGCGACCGCGAAATTCTCAACGTCCGCGAACACGCCGCTCCGGTCTCGCGGACACGTTATCAGGCTCGTGCGCAAGCCAACATGCCGTTTCTGTTATCCTGTTACGTTGCGCGGCACGTGGGCATTTTGTTCTTGACTGCGCGATTCTTCCGCGACCGCGGCATCGCGCATCGCGGAACACCCCTTCGAATGTGCGCGGCGCGCTTTCGTGAAACACGCAGAAAAAATGACTTTTCTTTTGTATGCTTTTTTAAAATCATACAATGTTTTTTCTTCAATTTTCGTACACTCTTTTAAATTTATATATAATCCGAAGTCGAATATTACATTTTTCAGATTTACACACAAGTTTTTATGGCTTACATTAAATGTATTTAAATTGTATAATAATGAGTGGAAATAATTATTAATTTAATATATTTTTTTAATTTTGACTTTTTACACACAAGAGAAAATATGAGTAAAATGAAGATAACTATTATATCTTTTGCGAAGTATTATCAACAACTTATTCACTATTGTCTCTCTCTATGCGCGTTCGATTCATCTTCCTTGAATATGTTTTCAAATGCAATGTGAACTTTTGAAATAAATTCTTACACAAAAAACACAAATATTTCATTGAAGAAAAAGATAAATATGCAAGACAGCATTTCAATAAAACAGTACAGATAAAAATGTTTGAAGGAAATGTTACAAAAAATGAAATTTGCTGAGCGACGAGACCTCTTGCAATGATGTTCAAAATCATCGTGCATGTACGTCACGTGACCAAATCGAGTCACGCGCAGGGGCGGCTGACGACAATGGACGTCGATGTTACGGGCGCAGTATTTTCCCGACAATTTTCTTATAACGTGACAGCTGAGAAATCGCGCGAAGAATTGATGATTTGACGGTGTGTAACGAATTTGTGTCTTGACGTACAACCGGCTTCTTTGTAACACGCATTATCCAGAGTCCACTCAATCAAAATGGATAACACGAAAGACGAGAATTTTTGTAAAAAAATGGCAAAAGCCACCAGGGAAATACACTCCGTCAGCGATGCTCTTGTAAACGCAAAACTGGCATGTGGTAAGATATTGTAAAATATTATGATAGTAATCTTTTCAAGTATTAGTGATACCAATGTAAAACAGATTTACTGTGAAAATAGACAAAGATCTTTGTGCAAAACAATAGAAATGTATATATATATATATATTTCTTACACACAGTTTGTGATTCACAATGCAAGAATGCTCATGCTTTGTACTGTATAGTTTTGTGTATTTTAACTACAGGACTGTTCAACGATTCTATATGGGCTGATGGTCTTCTGGTTTTCTATGAGATCTTTCGTTATCTAGAAGGTGCAATGATTAGATTAAAGAATACCAAAATTGGATTACTTCCTCTCGCCGAGCTTCACCGTACAGAAGCTTTTGAGACAGATCTCGATCACTATTTAGGAAAAGAATGGAGGAAAAACTATAGTCCTAGGTACTTATAATATGAGAAAGCATATACAATATGTAGCAATATTACAAAAACATTGTATTATATTGTTTTCCTTTGTTTTTACAATCACAGTAACATATTAGTATTTTATAGTAATTCAATAATTCATTGCCAGATAGAATTTTTTTAATTTCAAATATTTATAACAAAACCAGGGAGAGTGTCGTCAAATATCTGATACATTTGAGAGAAGTGGAAGACACAGATCCCACTTTACTGATGGCGTATATGTATCATCTTTACATGGGTCTCTTCAGCGGTGGTATTATTTTGCGCAAAAAGCGACAGCTTATGCAGAAAATCTCGCCCTTTAAAGGATCAAACAGTGGTAACAACATCACAGACTTCGGAGAAAGTAGTATATATGAATTGAAACGCGATTTGCGTGAATCGATGAACAGAATCGCGGAATCTCTGGACGAAGATATGAAAAATAAACTTATCGAAGAAAGTAAAATAGTCTTTAAATTGAACAATGAAATTATCAAAAGTGTGCAGACGGACGGCAACGTCCTAGAGAGTATATATCATTTTATTGTTCAGCTGATCCGAATTGCATTGATCCTTCTTGTCTTGCTTACCAGTTCTTACTTTATTATTCAATATTTATTTATTTATTTAATTAAATTGCTTTCATTTTAACGTCAATTTGTTAAATAAAACTATAATGGATTTTTATTTTTCATCGAAAAAGATCTATTATAACGTCAAAAAACCAAAATATATTAACATGTTATTTTTATATCGTAAATATAATTTTTTCTAATTATATATAAGTAGATTGTGTCTGTATAAACGCGAATTAAAAAGAATCTTATTTTCTCAAAGTTTGCTATCGTATGTAAAAAGTAAATTGCCAAGAATTTAACAAGATAGCGATAAATTCTATATTTGTTATGTTCCAGATCTTAAGATACTCTTCTTCCGTAATCAGATACTAGCAAATTTAAAATATAATAAATTTATAGTCTTATCGTGCGTATTATCTTACAGAGAAAATTTATGTTCAGATATGTGTATAGGATGTATATACAGTATATACATATTGATGAAGATATACTGATGAATATATACAGTATTTCGAAGTTAAATATCCAAACACTAAGTTACATATTAGTTTATATCGGTACCGAATTGTACCAACCTTATACAAAAAATGAAAAAAAAAAAAATAAATGTATACCAAACACGTTTCAAACGTGTAAATCTTCTACCAAAGAAGAAGACGGGCTTGATTACTTCCCATCAGTCACCGGTTTTTGTTTTTTTTTTAAGTTTTGCAACCTGTTTCTACGTCATTTTATACACGTAGCTGATCTGGAATTTTCAGTATAGCCTGCTTGTCGAACTTAAAATTGTCCCACGTTTTTGATCGAAATTCAAACGTAAGAGAATGTTGTTCTGTTGCATTGTTCTTCGCTAAGATTTGCCGACTATTGTCCGCATTTACAAATGGCGGCGGCGGAAAATTCTCTTGTAGTTTACGCGCAGCTTCGTCGAACAAGAGAGCTTTGATGTTCCCACTTGGCAAACTTCTTTCAGAACCTGAAAAGCAATTTTTATTCAATCAATTGTTATTAAAACGTAAAAGAAAAATGAAGTTATAATAAAAAAAGTTATAATCACAAAATTCAATGTCATTAAATAGACAATATTATCTTCGAGTTAAAACCAAATAAATACCATTTTCAAAAAAACCAAGTAAATATTATTTTTAAGGTCAAATTTAAGTAACCATAAAAACACCATTTCGACTCGAATTTATTAACAGATCTGAAGAAAACCTTATTTTAACAACTATTTCATAATTAAATCACATAAGCGTACCTTCTTTTTCTGTAGATTGTGCTTTATAATTAAAATCGTTGCATTTAATCGACTGAATTGCGGGATCAATTAGAAGTGTGCATGATTGAGCAGAATTATCCAGCATATGTTTGGCGAGAGACGGGGACGTAGTTGACAATTCACGTTCGCCAAATAAATTTCGCTTTAAAGGTATTTTTGACGGAGTATCCTTTTTATTGTCACGACGGCCGCGAGGAGAGATGTTGGCTTGACGACTAATCCTAAAATCCGGAACTTCGTTCTATAAACAATGCACACAAGAGAATACATGTTAGAATTGATTTACAAATAGATAATTAAGATAAAAACAAAATATAATAAATAAATATTGATATCATACTTTTACCTGCGGCGGACAAGTGGAAAAATTGTGGAAGAGTGGCTGCTGTTGTCGTTTACTCTTTGATACTGACTCAGCATCCCCTAACGATCTGTGCCTCTGTCTGCGGGTAGTTGAGACTCCACTTTTTTCACGTTGCTGTGTCTCTTGAATCCATCGCTTCATTCGCCTATATAAAAATGACAAACATATACACATAACAATAAATATAATAAATATATATAAAATTTTTTTCAATAAACATACAATTTAACATAAAACGTACACGTAAAACATACACTAAAAAACATATTAACCTGACAAAAGGCACCACCATAAAGAATGCATTTGGTCCAACGCCGATTTTTTGTTTAGAGGTCATATCCTTCTTGGTATTAGGTAGATCCGCTATAGTGAACCACTCGACATTCTTGATTTCCTTGCGTGTTTTGGGTTGAAACTTTGTATTTTTTTGCACACCCGAAATAATGTACAGTCTCACCACTTGATCGTTTATTACAGATTCAATGTATTCATTTTTGTCTATCAAATTAGATATATCAAATCCAGTCTCTTCTAACACTTCACGAATCGCACAAAGATGAGGTTCTTCGTCTTCATTTACCTTCCCTTTGGGAAAGCTCCAGCTGTGCTTTGCCCAGTAGCTCTGAACCAGCAGCACCTTTGTCATATCTTCATTCAGCACAATTGCCCCAAATGTCGGCACATTCTGCTTGTACTCTCTCCATTGGTCAAGCACAGCATCAATGTACTGCACATGTGGTTTCAAGAAAGGTATATGCTGAAATATATGAGTAGCAAATTCCTTGAAGCTGCATGACTTCAGCTTGGGATCTTCTGTGAGGTAAAAGTCAAGATAAAACCAGTGCGCTAATTCGATTTGAAAGCAAATTCGCACCAAGTCTTTTCTCTCTTCTTCAGGCACATTGATGATAAATCGACTAAAAAAATAAAATACAATATATAGTATATACAATATATAGTATATAGTAATAGTATATGTAAATATAAGATTCCTATATACAAAAAATATAGCAAGCTTATTAATTCTCTCACAAAATTATTATTTGTCATTCTTTGGCCAAAACCAACCTGCTAAGATCGTCGAGAATGTCAGATGGAATCGTATGCTCCATTGTTTTTAAACTATTACCTACTTTTTATATGTTAATCCTTTGTTTTTTTTTTTTTTTATGTATCCAACACCGAAAAACAAACATATACAATCCAACGCTTTATCTTGTTTCGATAAATAATCTTGGAAGTTATTATCTGATAATTTTTTTATATACGTTTATTATATACGTTAATACTGATAATATTTTTATATACGTTAATATAGATCTGACTAGATCTATACACTAATCCACGCTAACCGGCGTACTACGCTGTGCTGTGTGTATTATGTGCTTTCACCTTTTAAATTTTAAAATGGATGTATTTAATATAACTTGTGTGTATAACTTGTTCTATTTGCAGAGCAAAGAGAAGACTGAGAACGGCCATGTGAGAAAATGTAATAACTTTTCTACCTGCGCAATGTTCACGGATGATGCACATTGTCAACTACGTACTCATGTCAATGAGCGATTTGTCGGTGTGTACGCCACATATAAACATGGTTCTATTACGTGCTATGTCTACACAAGTTGCCGTTCTATTCTGCGTTGTGTGCACAAAGCAGTCTTCTCTCTGGTTCTGTTGAGTAAGGTCGTTTTTTGTGACAGAGGTTTTACAGCCTTAAAATTTATTGCTTTCAATAGCAATCTCTTAATTACTGCTTCCATAAAGCGGTATAACAATTTCTTTTTTTCAAATCTTATGTTTTGCACGAAATTCAGTATATTTTGTCAAAATTATAGGTGAGAAACTTGAACTGTAAATTTACCTCAACTTGTTTTGAATTTCGCGTACTACTTTTCTATTTCTGTCATCTGTTTTTCTCTGGTGCTTCTTAGATATTCTTTCCAAATCTAAATTATATTAATTGTATAATTCTTGTCTAACTACTTAATAATAAGTTGTTTTTCCAAATCAAAAATATAAATTAAGCAGATACTTTGTTTTTATTTTTAAATTACAGAAGTAAACAATGTGTTATCTCAGTGTTCTGCGGCTTAGGCAATCTATGACGTTAAATAAATGTCTGATGGAACAATCTTGGAGACAATATTTGTGCCAGACCAGACTCTATGTCACAGGAAGAAACAATCATAAAAATGGCGTTAATTATAATAACATAAAACAGCAAATGTCTCGAAGGAAAGCATTGCGAATGCGTATACTGCAAGATTTTAAGCATACAAAGAGAAAAGTAGAAGAGATTATTGAAAGGGAAAATATCTGGACTGTTCCCAATGTACTTTGTATAGGTCGTATTGTAACTTCACCGTTCTTAAGCTATTTGATTGTGTCACACGATTATCAGGTATGACTTAACTTGGTGAGACACAATTGCCTAAACAACAAAAACAATCTTCCACGCTAAATACTTTAAATAATTGTAGATCTATTTTCTTCTGCTATGGCGCAGATAGCGCTATGGCTACTTGTTTTTTCAGGACTAAGTGATCTGGCAGACGGATGGATCGCACGCACGTGGACATCACAAGCATCTAAACTTGGAAGTTTTTTAGATCCTGTTGCAGACAAGTTACTAGTAGGAACACTGTTTCTTTCCCTAGCTTGGGTTGGTTTGATACCAGTTCCTCTCACTTGTCTTGTTATTGTACGTGATATTGTTCTAGTAGGAGCCGCATCTTATATCAGATATCGTTCCTTACCTCCGCCGGTACGTATTGGAGCATTTTTTTATTTTCTTCGATAATGAAGAATATCTGAATTAAAATTAATGTGGACATTTTATATTGTTTTCAGAAAACCTTAGTGAGGTACTTTGATCCCACACACGCTACTGTACAATTAGCGCCAACCTTAGCAAGCAAATTGAACACTGGAGTGCAATTATCTGTAGTTGCTGGAACACTGGCCGCTCCAGTTTTTCATTTTGTGGATCATCCCTTTTTGCAATTTCTCTATTATTTCACCGCATTTACAACAATCGCGGGAGGTGTCAGTTACTTGTTGTCAAAGGATACATACAAATTGTTGAGGAAAAAGAATTCGACACAAGTATCCCCTTAGCTTGAATATTATTTTCACACGTGTGTATGTGTATAAATATGTGTGTGTGTGTGTATATATATATATATATATATATATATTTATTTAATATTTGATGTATTATAATGCGTGAATTTGTACAGATTATGAGTAATTCATATTGTTTTTGTACTATTGCTGTTATAAAAATTGTATATAGATATACGTAAAAATTTAGTCTTTTTTTTTTTCAATTTTTAGAAGAGAAAATAAATTATTTACGATTAATCGACCAATTATTCTGTTAGAATAGACCAATTGCATCGATTAATCAGATTGATCAGCAATTAACATTTAATCGGAGATGATACATAAGGTGCGTTTGTTTTTTAGGCGTTTAAAGACGAACTGATGCTTAAATTGCGTAAGCGACTTAAAAGCGAACGTACTTATAGCCAGTCTAAATTTAACCCTAACCCTAACCTAACCTAATCCTAACAACATCCCAACCCTAACCTAGCAGTTTAAAAGCTACTATGTATGTATGCAACTAGAAACACAAATATGATTGTACGCGCATTAAAAATAATATTGACAGACTTTACGATCGGTAGAAGACAGTTGCACACAACCGCAAATTTATCATGTTTATATGTGCGAGATCGAAAATACGGTTACAAAAAAATATATGACAAACTACCATCGGAACCTGAGAATTTGAGCATCTTTGGTCAAATGCGTGAAGGATGGCGCAAATTCAAGAATGAATTCAGTCTTTGGCTAGACGAAATGAAAGAGGTTTGTCAAATAGATCCTATTTTGACGTACAGACGAGGTGAGGTTGATGTTGTATGGCGATTCAAGAGTGATCAAAAATCGCTGGATCAGTGGATAGTAACATGTGACAGTGATTATAATGAAGGCTATTCGACAGCTAAGTAAGCGTAATTAATATGTAAACAATATCAGTACGTGATAATCATAGTTTTGTCTGTCATATCCACTCAACAATTAATTGTCTTGTTTCAGATTAGAAATGTCTTCCACTGGCACAGGTGTATTTTCTGGTGTGCTGAGCACTCGTTTGCCCAAAGATGGCAAACTAGCTTATGCTGGTTACTGTAACATTACCACAACACCTAAATATAAATCTTTTTACCGTGAAACAGCTCATAATTGGACGCCGTATACTCATCTTATTCTTCGTATCAGAGGAGATGGCAGGTGTTACTCGCTGAACCTGTCTACTAGTGACATATTCGATCTTACTTGGAATGATATGTATCAATATGTACTTTATACTAGAGGTGGACCATATTGGCAATATGTCAAAGTGCCATTTTCCAAGTTTGTGTTTACCAGTAGAGGCAGGATACAGGATGATCAATGCCCCATTATGCTAAGTGACGTCAAGAACTTTGGCATAACATTAGCAGATGATGTTTCTGGTCATTTCAGACTGGAAATCGATTACATTGGTCTAGAGCATGATATATACGAATATGAGGAGAGTGCTTATGAAACTTATGATCTTAAAGGAATCAGATTTTAAGTTTTCTTTGTAGAAAATTTATTGTACATATATATAATAGTAAGAAAATAAACTTGTATATAATTTATTAGCAAACAAGTCTACTTATGTTAAACCTGAAAAATTTATTTCAACGACATAGGCCAAACCTATGTCAGTCTGAGGTAACAAATCCAATTTTTTAATAACTATTCCAGCAAGCTGAAAATATTAGAAAGAGCATTTCATTGACATTTAATGTATGTACATGTATGTAAACAGTAGTATTTTGTATACAACGTTATAGAGAAGTACTTTTTTTCTTTTCTGGATTAATTACTAACGGTCACAGCGCAAGTCCGAAAGTGTCGCTAGTGAGCCGCTCTGTGTGGCCGCAGGAGTTTTGTACTCTACTACTACATGAGAATCCCGTCATTTCCCGTGTCAAACGCGAGTGTCCATACTTGTTCCCGTCGCATTTCTAACGGACTCGTAGAAAAAATGGCGACAGAAGAGATTGACCGTGCTAAGGTATAAACATTTTTCTTATTTATACACCGGTCCTCTCGTTGACTTTTGTTCATTTATCCTTCACAGAGGAAAGGCGCCAGAATTTTTCTTGGCAGCCGAAACGTGCGTGTGTGTCTATTGTTGAAATGTCTATACAGTTCTCCGCGTGTATGTTTACACATTACTAGAAAAGTCATTTCCGTTCGATAACTTTTTATCAGTAAATATTTGAAACTTGAGAATGTGAAAACATTGAATGAATTAAACATTGAATGAATTAAAAAAACCAATAAAAACAAAACCACCGCGCAAGTAATTACTGTACATCATCCGTAAACGTTTATGATACGTGCTGGAATGTACACCGATGCTCCGATTGTACAATTATGGGCGTATTTCTTTTTCTAGCATCTTTTGTATTTTTTATATTCTTTCTATGCAATAAATTAAAGGTTTTGCACTTATTTTGCTTTATGTTTACTCTTGTTGTTGAGCATTTGTCTAAAAGTCATTTATATCTTACTTTGATCATTTATTTTTATTTGTTTGTGTTTGTCATAACATCTATGTTGAGAAAGAAGAAACTATCAGAATTGGTTTTGCGTATTCATCCACTTACAAAAATAATTGTAGTTTTCTTAAATTTTATATAGTGTATAATTGATGCATAATTTTTTTGTTGCTAGATAGAAGCTATGCTGCGCACCCTGAAATTGTCAGGGCATGTGGGATTTGACAACCTACCCAGTCAGTTAGTGAACAAATCAGTACAAAATGGATTTGTATTCAACATTCTTAATATTGGTACAACCAGTTAACATTTTTGTATATTTTGTTTTGTATTTACATATCTAAATTATTAAATTGATAACTAATTAATATTGATTTAATTGATTCTGCAATATGTGTACTTATGTCTCAGTTTTACTTTAAATAGGTGAAACTGGTCTTGGAAAATCTACACTTATGGATTCGCTCTTTAACACAAGCTTTGAGTCTAGTCCCAGTCCGCATAATTTGCCTTCTGTAAAGCTTAAAGCACACACCTACGAACTGCAAGAAAGTAATGTCAGACTGAAGTTAACTATCGTTGACACAGTCGGTTATGGCGATCAGATCAACAAAGAGGACAGTTTTAAGGCAGTCGTCGATTACATAGATGCGCAGTTTGAGGCTTATCTGCAAGAGGAATTGAAAATCAAGCGCAATCTTGCAACTTATCACGACAGTCGCATCCATGTTTGCCTTTATTACATATGTCCTACCGGCCATGGGTAATTATACACTGATATCTTACACATTGCATTAATTATTAGAACATTTTGCAAAGATTTTATGATTTGATGTGTGTTTACACTTTTAGTTTGAAGTCCATTGATTTAGTGTGCATGAAGAAACTAGATACCAAAGTTAATATCATTCCAATTATTGCTAAAGCTGATACAATCTCAAAGACTGAATTACAGAAATTTAAGGTACGTATACATACATAAAGGAAAGTTATATGAACATTATTTTGATATTTAATCTATGTACACGCACTGATAATCACATTTTTTAATTAATTGTATTTATTTATTGTTTTCAGAGCAAAATCATATCGGAATTGCAAAACAATGGCATACATATTTATCAGTTTCCAACTGATGATGAGAACGTGGCTAACGTAAACGCTTCTATGAACGCTCATATACCCTTCGCCGTTGTTGGCAGTACCGACTTTGTTCGTGTAGGTAACAAGACGATGCGTTCTCGTCAATATCCGTGGGGTACAGTTCAAGGTAAGATTGTGAGGTCTTTATTATTTAAGAGTCAAAAAAGATCCAAACACTTCAAACGCGATTGAAACATTCTAGTCGAAAACGAATCTCACTGCGATTTTGTGAAACTACGTGAAATGCTCATAAGCACCAACATGGAAGACATGCGCGAAAAAACGCACTGTCGTCACTATGAACTTTATCGAAAGAAGAGATTGGAGCAGGTACGTTTTTTATTTATTCATCTGCGGTTTTATAAACGTTGCTCTTTTCCCTATATTGCTGCTTATTCGTATGAATTGTCAGATGGGCTTCAGCGATGTCGACAGTGATAACAAACCCGTGAGTTTCCAACAGACTTGTGAGGCCAAAAGATCCATTCATTTGCAGGAATTGCAGCAGAAAGAAGACGAAATGCGACAGATGTTCGTCGCCCGAGTGAAAGAAAAAGAAGCTGAATTAAAAGAGGCGGAGAAAGAAGTAACAACAATATTTTTTAAACAAATATCTTTAAACTATGTCATTCTATTACAACATTAGTTATTACTGCTTGTTTTTCTCGTATTTTTTAGCTTCATAGTAAATTTGATAAGCTGAAAAAAGATCATACAGAAGAAAAGAAAAAATTAGAAGAGAACCGAAAGAAACTTGAAGATGACATACAGGAGTTTGCTAAACGAAAACAACAGTTTACACAGCAACCGCAACATCATACACTAACGTTAGGTAAAAGCAAGAAGAAGTAAAGATCATTTTGATCAAGAACGTCTTGTTACACCATTCGAATATGATCGCTTGTTTTACTTGCATTCACTAATGCAATTGTGACATATTCGAATAGTATAAGAAGATTCTGTACATGTATCTTGATTATATGATTTTTGTATTATTATAGTATTATATTTTATTATGTAACAATTCAATTCTTATATATACCAAAAATGTTCACATGAAAGCATGTGCTTTGAGTCAGCATATGATTTAACTTATATGACTCAGATGAGAAAAACAAAAAACAAAAAAAAATATTTAACAAAACATTTATTTCTACATTAATTTTTAATGTATTCGACTTTATATGAGATATATATTTAGTACGCAATAAAACATCATACCTCTTCTTAAAACAGCGTTATTTGTTGG
This sequence comes from Pseudomyrmex concolor, assembly GCA_014839585.1. NCBI lineage: Eukaryota > Metazoa > Arthropoda > Insecta > Hymenoptera > Formicidae > Pseudomyrmex > Pseudomyrmex concolor. The sequence goes on along the minus strand of QVOB01011624.1, from coordinate 23,107 downwards.
AACCTATTGCATCTTGTCGTTATTTATTATTTGTGTAATATAATTACACAGAAAGAAAGAAACGATAACATCACGCTTGAGATCAGAGAGTCGAAAAACTTCATAATTGTCAGATATTTTTATTGTTCAACAAAATATAACAATTGACATAATTAGTTTCGAACTCAAGTTTTAAGGTATTGCTGTGTACAGCATAATGTTTTTTTTTTTTGTTTTTTTTTATGTTAGACAAAATCTTAAAACACAAAGTTCTTAGTTCTTATTACGAGTGAGGCTAAACATATACATTGTAATGTGATTACAATATTGATACATTTGCCAGGATCATTGCAACGAAACAGTATTCAGAAGTGATCTAAAATACGCGATTATATCATCAATCATCGGACATCTTTTTTTATGTAAATAATCTAACTAGATTAAAAACATTTTAATATCATCAAAATACAGTATTTTATATATATTGTAATGTTAGCATATATATCGAAAATGCTCGAACGTAATTTTTAATAAAATGACGATAATATATATGTAAACACAACGCATAATTATTACTTATGAAAAATGTAGCTTTCTTATATTACGGAAACTTTGCTAATAAATGTTAACGCAGTATAAAGCAGGTACAATTAACTTAATTATTTGTCGATATGTGTGTAGAAAAAAACAATGCGCGTTATACATATATATATATATATATATATATATATATATATATATATATTTACAATAACGTAATATGGCGAAATTAGTTTAATTAGGCAGGGCAATTTTTATAATTACGCGCGTACAAGTAACTTCGCTAATAATCATATTTGTGTATTTAAACGCAAGGCCCTGTATCCATTAATAATAGCTGGCTAAAATCCTAAGTTTTTTGCAATTAAAGTGCAATTATTATTCGTAGCTTTCGCACTGACTCTATTTGGCAAACCGATAATTAAATGCCATTTAAACTGATCGTTTATAACGCATAAAAGAATTCGATCTACGAAAACAATCACAATCCTTTGACGCAAACGACACGAAACGGATCACGGATGACAACTCAATTAGCTTTTAACGAGCCGACATTACTCGTCGCGTGTTTCTTTGCTTTGGTATTCCCTTGCTCACTGTGCCCTTGCACTTCTGTAAGCGGAATAATTATTAACGGTTTAATGACCTTCGATAAATATAAGCCAAACTCCTCCTGCATTTCTTACTCTAGAATTTATATAAAAGTACAAAATGTGTTGTTTTTGTATATTATTATTATATTATCATATGTGTGTATCGCAATTATTTTGAAGCACTTAACACGTTAGCCGATTAAATATTAATCGAATACAAAAAGTGCAATGAGATAAATTTCAGGGTCAGCTAAAAAATTTTTAAGTTTGATAACAGTCAAAATAAAGTAACAACACATACGTGTATATAATAATAACTTAAATTTGTAAGACATATTCTTGTGTACAAGCACGAATATGTTAGTTTGTTAGTGATAGTTACATAACAGTGATTTTCATAACAATTGCCACATTTGACGAATATATATACAAAAATGAATAGAGATATTGTGTGTTCAATAATACATTGTTTCCTAACGATTTTTAAATCGGAGATATATGTATATATTGAACGTAATTATATATATATATAAAAAAAGAACATTACATATATAAGCCGACCCTGCGTGATTAGTATAAGTGCTTGATCGCGTGCTCGTCGCAAAATAGTGTGCTGTAAGAATATATATTTGTTCGTAGAATATAGCAATGACCAAAACAAAGTTAGAAACCGGAATGTTTAAAAGCTCTGTTTTTAAAGTATTAGTGAAAAAATGATTAACAATTAACTACGTTATGCGTATCCAGTTTCGGCTACGAAGAATTCGTAAAACTGGCACTACGCGAGATGACTATCAAACGGGAAAAATCAATAGATATCTACATCGATGGTGGTAATAAAAAAAAATCTTATTAATAAAAAGATTAATTGATATTCTTTTTAAGGCATGACATGTTCTCACACGGACGATTTTCTACCTGAGATTTTAATTGCACTTTTATCTTGTTATTTATTGCACGTATGAGCGCGTTTGAGCTTAAATGGATATTATTCGACTTCAAATGGATATTAAAAATTACCATTATTATCATTATTATTAGTAGTATAATGGTTATATATGATATAGTTCCGAAAATAATGTTTGGTCATTGCGATCTTAACATTACCACTACCGGGTACACATCACACTTTGTGAGTGTTGCCGAAGAATCTCCGGGTAGACGCTGTAACGTTATTCAATGCCTGAAGTGATAATCTAAGATAGAAAGCTTATCGTTTCCATTCTCCCAGAGGAAGTACCGTCCGATTTTGGAGGTACCGCCGTCGTGCGGAGATGCCGTCATGCGGAATTCGCCGTCGATTAGAGATACTGCCGTAGTTCGGAGGTACCGCCGTCGATCGGAGGTACCACCGTTGCACGGAAGTGTTGCCGCAATCCGACGATAATAAATAACCAAGACTCATATAGCACAGAGCCCAAATTTCAGATATGGAACTCTGATTCTATTTGTTTATCACCGCTTTCTTACATGGGGGATATACTTCGACACACGTGCTCCCTCATCTCAACCACCTGTCACGACGTAGTAAAAATAGTGATCCGTGTGCGTCTCTACCATATAACCGACATGTTACGCGTTATTACGTGCAGCAAACATTTATGCACTTGACAACTTTGGCGTGGGCGGTGCGTGTGTGCCGGTGTGACGAGAACTCGCGCAAATAGAGTACACAACTACATATGAGTATCGGAATGTGCACGAATATGAATCGCGAACTTTTTCGAACTTAACTCAGTGCGTTTCTTCCCTCAAAATCGTCAACTCACCAGTCAGTAGTTGGAAAGAAGGAATGTATAACATATTGTGCGCGAGAAAAAAACGCGCGCGGAATTACCCATCATCTTTGTAGCAATTTAAGTCACCGCGTTTCCGTTGCGACGTTCACAAAACAAAACCGGTTGTTGATTGCCCGCGACTAATGTACTCAACGAATTGGCATAATCGGGGTGTGTGCTCTTTTTGGAACGTGACGAGATTGCAACAGCGGTGCGACAGATAATATGCCAATTCGCACTTGCGTCACCAACGCGCCGCGCGAGTATTTCGCGCTACACGTGAAACCTCCGCAGGAGGCCGTAATTAATTAGACATGTGCTCTTTAGGTCAGCGACCGACGTGAGAGGCTCGTCTCCGACGGCGAACTGCGGTACTTGCCGCGAATGTGCAGGAAGCTGTCGTGCTTAGTGTTGCGAGCGGGTGGCAGCATGCTCTCGCGGTTGAGGACCCTCACCTGACAGGGGTCGTGCCTAGCCAGGAAATGCTCCAGGGTGTCCCACCCGCCGCCCACTCTCACCATCATGTGTCTCCCCTTGAGAAGCTGTGAACAACAACGTCAGCGGCGCGATCATTAGCGGCTGGCACCGCTCACAGTGCCTACGTTAGGAATAAAGAAAAAGGAGAGGCCACTCGAGATTTGGGAAAGGTCCTTCTTAAATAGAAACTCTTAAGTGACTGAACGAAACTCAGCAGTATTCGAGAAGTGCTCGAAATCGAACGAGAACATTTTGAGAAATAAGAAACTTATTTTTTCTTGTATATTGTACTATAAAATTCTTTGAAATTATCAAAATTATTTACTTCTTGACATTTTTTCTATTTTCCGAAATATTATTTAAAAATTATTGACGTATTTGTAATTTTTATTTTTTTCGCGTTATATACGTACTCTGATGAAGACGTTACGTCCGGCGATGTGATAGCGACCTTCGCCGACCTTGCGCACCTTCAGCTTGGAGCATTTTTCCGACGGGCACTGGCAGAGTCTCTGAATGGCCTCGGTAGCTCTTCGCACCTGTGAACAGAGAGAAGAAGCACGCGATGCGAGAGAAACCAAAAGAACACACTTGAAACGAAAGTATATATTTAGATGGGCGAATTTTTTTGTGCGCCTTTTATTGTCGAACAAACGGAGAACGATCGAATGTGTCACGCGAGATAAATCGTCCCAACGTGTTGTCACAAAGAGCCGTCGGTGCGTGTAACTTCCGGCGCTAGACATGCAGGAATCCGACACGCGCGCGTATATGTAGATGCGTGTGTGGAAAACGCTCCACGAGGAAACGCCGATTCCCATCGCGTCCCTTTCTTCCTCATGCATTTTCTTCCTCTCGCATGATAATGATTACAATGCAGCTCTCGCGACCATATAACGATCCGTAGGACCAAGGTTTTCTCAACGACATGCACAAGATACGCGAAGATACGACTGAAACATTGTGCGTGGAAAACACGTCGGTGAAGCACACATGAAAGATATAAATTATTCAATTTTCCGTTATATACATATGCAATTTTTCCACAAGCGACAAGAAACGAGAAAACTGCGTCTTCGCATTGTGCGTTATCACTTTAATCTCTATAATGCTGAGAAATATTTAGTTCCCAAGAAAAAACTTAAAATTCACGTTTCGACTCAAAACACCACAATACCTTGCGATCGAGTTCTGTTATCGGACCAGTGTGTTCTGGCGGTTCCGCTGGTGATGGAGGTGGCGAACTCGACGGAGACGGTACTTCGTCCGGATCCTCGGCGCTTCCGCGGGACCAATCGTCCTCGGTGGTATCGCTCGGAACGCCGTCGCTTCCAGTCGGGCCGTTGTCACTAACGGATCGTCGCATTTCAGGTTCAGCGCCAGTCACTGGATCCAACCATCGAGCGGCCGTCGCCGCGACTTCCGATGCCGAGCTAAAATACAATAATTTGCGATCTACATCGAATCTGATTCTTACGCAGAATATCGCGACTCTTCCGAAATATTAGCAACAGAAATACGTGTCTTTAGACAGTCAAAATAATTATCATCGAGAATGTAGAAGTAATAAAGAAAAAATTAATTAATTTAAACATGACGTACATAAAGTAAAAAATAATAACATGCTTTATAATACGGATTTCACGAATACAATAAGAAATATAGTCAAAACAGTGTCGGGCGGATGGACAAGCTTTATCTCAAATCTAAACAGTTCAATGGAAGGAACGAGAACGCTATTTCCCCGATTATTCAGAATAACACAATGTACAGTGGTTATCACCACTGCCGGGCATCGTACTGTAAAATTCAGCCACTCCTATAGAATTGCGTTATATAGCGCGAGGTCTCTTTCTTGGTAACGGAATTGTCTGTTCAACTTTGAACGATCGTTAATAACGGTGAAATTCTATTGTCGTAAACAAGCTGAAATATATCAGGGAAATTCAGAACACATTTTAAATGCAGAACGCGCAAGCGAAACAGGAAATATGCAAAGCGAAATAACTTATACATTCTGTAACGGTCGAGTTTCGGACGTTTTTTTATCGCAACCTCATCGCTTGTCGATCCATTGCAGATGAAAAGCACTTAAAGTCGGTCGCAGGGATCGATGGATTTGGCGCCGGATCGACCAGACAAACCGAGGACAGATCGTCATTTTAAGTATAAAAACTTAGTGTTGATGCCAGCTTTACTTACCTGCTGTGTTTAATCTTCTCTTGCGGCGGTCTGGGCGTTTCAGTCGGCGACGGCGACTGGAATTGCCAGGACATTAGGCTGCTGTGAGATATACCGCTGTCAGACAAACAGTGAAGATCCCTCTCTTGTTCCGCTGCGATTTCTCTTTCAAGTTGCACGATTCCGGGTGGCTCTAGAGAATATTTGGCCGCCAGTCGCGCGACCTCAAGTAGACATAGCACCACGTTTCGTGGTTGGCCATGCAAGACTGTAAAGAAATTTAACGAAATATTTCCGACTTTAATAAAATTATTTTATTTACGTTTTCTCAAATAAGCAGCGTTTAGCTCCAAGTGGCTTTGATTAATATTATTTTATTCATATAAATATAATTATTTATGCAAAATATCGCATGTAATATCATTTAGCATTTTTTATTATTGCTACATCATTAAAATAATATCCTCGACGCTTTTTTTTTGTTTTTTTTTTTGACACTCCTGCGAGGGCGCAATGAGACTTTAACGCGTTAAGATTTTAAAGCTGCTTTTTCAAGGCCGTTACGCTCAATTACATAATTACGTCATTTACGTAACTGCGCGAGCATTGTTTCCGACGGCAATTAAGTCCGGTCAAGTGAGAAAGCGTCCGTCGATCTCTGAAGAACCCGACGCGGATTCGCTCCACTTTCCTCGCACCCGCGTGGCGATTACTCTCGCTTAGCGAGCGCCGCGTCGGATTTGCATACCTCTCGCGGATCCGTGCAATTTATGCGGCACACGCGCGTCCATCGCGAAGATTGCGCGAGTCAATTACTATGTTTCTCCTAATTGCCGTCTATCAACTTAAGCGGATGTACGCATTCAAATCGCGTCTCGTTGAAAGTCGTTCGATGTAACGAGCGAGTCCGCTTCTACTTAATTCGCGTGCGGATTTAACTTAAAATTAATCGCGCCGGGACTTACCAAGATCATCGCTTTCGAAGAGGAGATTCTCGTGGACGCCGAGCCGCCGGCAGAACTGTATGAAGTTTTCCATGTTGTCACGAGAGAAGAAACTGCGACGCGCGGCATTTTCCCAGCAACGGCCGCGTATCACCGGCACCGTCTGCCAACACAACACACATTTTTCCTTAAATTTAATTATTGTTTTATAAATTGTGTTGTACAAATTGCTTGCAATCGCAACTTGTTTTATAATATTTTTTAAATTTTGATAATCAGACGGATGATCTGGTGCTAATCTTTTGTATATACAAATGAAACTTCTAAAGATGAAACTTTCTTCTAGTGCAGAAATGAATTGCATAGATAGAATACGATCGATGAATATGTTTACCCCTTTTGCCCGTCCAGCTTCTATCGCAGATCTCGCCTTTTCCTGAATAACTCGTGCCAGTCTACAGACGATCACGCCATTATCGAGCACGTCGAAGAAATTGTCACCCGTCATGTGATCTGTATCTGTAATTGGAAAATAAAATTTAACTGCTTTGTCGCATGCGCAAGCATTACATATACGTACATATATTATGCAGGCGCATGTGAGTATCTCCTCGATATAAATTACAAGCGTCTTTCAACGATATTCAAGTGGCTCGATGAAGCGGCAATTTGTGATAAATGAAGTAACAGTCGCCCGCAGCTCTTATTCAGATTATTACGTACTCTATCACTTTTTAAATATGTAACTCGATACCGCGTATTGATTTTGACATTTTGTCATCATATGTTATATACAATTAACTAAAGTTTGTAAAAGAAAAAACTCTAACTACATCGTTGAAAATCGTTGAGAATCTTGTTAAATCACGTTGATAAAAAAAAACAGATATTCGATATAATCGATCGACAACACGATCGCGAGGCAATGCGCGTATAAGTGTACCAGACGCAACGGTGACTCGTTCATGTATCGAATGTCGATCAGCGCGAGCCGGTTTGGTCGGTCGAAGAAGCTCCGTCTTCGATGAAACAGATTTACCTCGAGTGATCGTGCAGTAAGTTGTTTATCAGTAGCACGCGATGCTCAAGGACGACGCGTTTAATGACGATCGCGAAAATCGGCGACTGAAGAGACAATGAAATCGGCTTAAAGTCGAACCGGCTGATTCATCGTCTGCAAAATTCTGCGATCTCAACTTTCGTCACGTCTCACGATTCTCTTCTTCTTCTTCTTAAAAAACAAAAAAAAAGATGACACTCTGGAAACTGCATGTCAGCCGTCGACGTTGATCCGCGGTGACACGGCGGGTCAAGCGAGAAACACAGTCAGGTCGCGATACTCTCACGATAGACCGATTTATGCGTGACTATAAAATCGCTTTGGTTTCGTTTACCGCCGTAGGTATATACCGCCAGATCAAGGACACACGTTCCACTTTTCCGAATAACAAAACTTTCCACATACACACACTCTACCCATTTCGACGTAGAAAACAAGATCTGATGCATAAATAATGACACCTGTGACTTTCCCCCGGAAAATAAGATTAACCAAGCGAGATCTCTTCCGATTTTGAGCAAATTACAATTACGAGGTGTTCCATCGTACGCCTACTCGAGATTCCGATGTAATCTCTCTCTCTCTGTCTCTCTGTCTCTCTCTCTCTCTCTCTCTCTCTCTCTCACTTTTCTCCACAAAGTAGTTCTGATTTTCTCTGCGCCACGAAACTCCTTGTTTTCCATTCTCTTCCTTCTCCCCCTTTTCTTCATTTAACTGCAATATGTGCATTAATCACGTTTGATTCAAATCTCCGGTCCGTGGTTTATTAGTATAGCTTCTTATTAATTAGTGTGCCGTCTCTTCCTCTCGCGCGCGTTATGCGTCTTCCCGATGCGAATTCTAACAAGGAACCTTTATATCACGGCCTGACAAATCGTCTAATTTTCCTCGATGAGGCCGATTCCAGTCCCATTCTCTTCTCGTCCAGAACCCCGAACACGTTCGTTAATCAAGCACGTTTAATCCAAGTCTATGCTCACCATTAGCCACTATCTATTACCGTCTCGCATTATCTATTGCCATCGCTTCTTCGCATTCATTATCTCTTAAACAGCTCGTGCGCGAGCGTAGTCGCACGGTAGATGATAGAGTGAGCGCATCTGCGCGCCGGTTTCTCGCGCGGTGCTTGCTATCTGGGCCGTTATCTATTACTGTCTCCTGTTTCGATCCGTTATCTCTATCTCCCGTCTTGGGATAATACGAACGAAACGCGGTGGCGTTTTACGATCGCGTTGTCCGATTATATCTATCGCGCCGGAGATATTGATTATATTAGATAGCAGTTGAATTTCACCGGATATGTAGGCAAGATTCAAATAAGCGAATCTTTCTCTCTTTCTCTTTCGATGAACTCCTCCGCGATTATTTTCACTTACTCCGCTTCGCGCCACGTGCTCTTCTGCATACGCGATTTAATTTTATTGAGCGTTGTATAAAACGTAAAACACGTCAGTTTTATAAGATCCATCGGAATATTATCGAAGTGGAGCACACGCAAGACTAATCGGAGAGAAACGCTTCGATTTTACATTGCTACGAAGAAATGTTTATTTGCAATACGACGTGCGCGCGATATATGACCATATTTTTTATATAAAAAACAAACGCCGAAAGGCATCAAACATCCCATCAGTGTCCCACTTGCAGACACACTCCGAATAATCCGAGTGTCAATATCTCTTCTACACACACGTTGTTTCTCTTTTTCTACAGAGTAGAGCGAACGAGCGATCGAAGAGAACGTATCTAAGGAAAACTCTCGCAGGGTCGCGACACGATCGCGCACAGACACCTCTATATAGATATAGAACGGACACGATGGGAAATAGGAACTAGGTTGGGCCTCGGCGCGCAGCGATAGTGTCTCGCAGATACGGATGGTAATGAGAACCCGCGCTCTCGCGGGCTCGTGACTCGACCCGGTAACAACAATAGGGTTGGCACTGGGGGCACGACGAAAAGGACAGGATTTTTTAACGGCGCAGCGCAGAGAGTCCATCATGTGGCGCACACTGGGCACCGCATTTGCTGCCGGCCACGTGCGTCGAAATCGCCCGAGCACGAGGAAAATTAAATTGACAAAAGAATATTTGTTCTTCGCAATATTTACTGCGGACTTTCTGTTACTTCGCAATATTTTGAGCATGAAAACAAAACTTTTAAGCGAGTTTTATATCATATAATTGTTTATTATATAAGCAAATCGATCTTCGCGAAATAATCATGTACGAATTTAAATATTATTGTATTTTTTCAATGACGTATTTTTTCAATGACGAATCTATTGAAAATGACAATTTTGCTGAATAAGAAGGAATTTTTATTTCAGCTGAAATTGATCGGTTCGGGAAGAGTTTAGTCCTGAGCACGTGCGCGACGAGTTCCCGCACGACAAGAACTCGGTCACCCGGAACTACGTAAAAGCAACCGTGTTCACCGTCACCGAGCCGAGATACATGTCTGCAGTATTATGTCGTTCCCGGTCTGACACGATTTTAGAGCGCCATCGTCGTCCGCAAGGCGTCGGCATCCGAACGGAGATCCACTCGGGGATCCGTGAGAATCTCCGTCGCAAATCCGCATATAGAATCGCGGAAGCGAATGCACAGCAGATTTCTTGCTTCGCTGGTATTGTCCCGTTGTCAGCCCGAGCTTCCTTTCGACATTTGAATGCGGAGACTATTACGGTCGAGAATCGTCGGCGATATCTCGCGCGTGCTGACACATTTGCGCGACACCCCTCGTTTGTTTCGCGTTACCACGAATAGCAAGTTTCGCGCACACACAATAGCTAATATAGGCAGATCACGATGTTTCCATCGGCATGTCGATATAATATACTATGTACGAGTATCGCGACTCTAACAAAAGCCCGCGAACAAAATGCGTCAATCTCTTCATCAATTTACATTTTCCTATTGTTGCTGCTAGCTCCATTCAAGCGCAAAGACGAGAAATGCGCAAAGACGAGACAAATGCGAGTTGAGAATCAGAAGCAGAATCAAGATCAAAAGTTCAATGCTGAAAGTTGGGAATCAGAATTTGAAGAGCTGAAGATTAATAATCGACAGTCGATTTCACTAGACTATTTTTTTCAACAGTTAATTTATCTAAATTATTTTATTAATTTTGTTTATTTAGATTATCTTATAATTTTAAAAAGAATCTTCTCTCTTCTCTTTTTATTTCTTAAAGCTTCGCGCAGCTTTAATCTTCGCGGATTATGCTGACCGCGATTTTCCAGCACGACACGACGCTCGTTTGCGACGACGGTTACATGGCACTGATTGACGTGGTTATCGATCATCGGGTTCCGGAGCGACTGAAATACGCTATATCTTCGGCACGAATAAAGATATGCGATCCAACCTCCGCTCGATCGGGCTACGCATAAATTTCACGACGGGTTTCAGCTGAGGCGACGCGTCCCCGGCGAAAGGAAAGACTTGCTTCGACTTTCATTGCTGCTATCATCCCGCCCTTCATCCTCACCCGCGATTACTTACAACGCTCGAGGCGAAGCACGTCGCGCGACTACTGTGCACCATGACCCGTATTTTCGCGATATCCTTGATGCCGCTGTTCCATTATTAATGTCGCAACTGACTTTCTTAAGGGATTCTACGATATTTTTGAGATACGATATCCGCCGATTATACTGTCGTTTGTTGTGCCGAAAGAGAAAGAGCGAGATGTATATTATCTGTTTCCTTATTCGTTTTCATTCGCATCGTTACAGTGAATATTTTGCGCACAGTCGCGGCATAAATTTTTTTCCCGAGCCGCACTCGTCACGCAGCGGCGGCAAAGGCAAAGAGGCCTCTCGCGAGAGAGGTCCGATCACGATTTGCTCGGAAGCATGCACTCTATAAACGGTGCATATCGTAACTCGCAACCCGGATCCCACGATAAATCCGAGCCGACTCCACAACCGTGAACGCGGTCGCCTGTGTCGAGGCGCCTGTATCGCCGGGATAATCGGCGACGATAAATTAGCGCGGCGATCCAAAGGCTTCGCTTTCTGATTTACGGCTCGGTTTCGAGCGCGTGCCGAGTCGATAGTCTCTTTCTTCTCCGTGTTTGCGCGGATCTTCTTCCGATCGTCGCGCAAGTCGATGCTGTCATCCGCGGATGCGCAAGCGTATTAGGAAGGCGTACCATACATATACGTACGCCTATTATGCGTAATGCGGCTTTGGGTGCTTCGTGACGAGAAGGAGACGAGAAGAAGTGGCACGAAGGAAGAGGGGTGCCCGGTCGACTTCCGGTTGAGTCACAGAGGCTTTGCAACTGCAGGAGACGCAGGGCGCGCGTGGGTAACGAAAGGCGCGCATGCTGTTATTTTTTTCACGTCGCCGCGATGTGTGACGCTTTGGCAACCTTTGAATTTCAATGAGATGCTCGTCGTCTCTACATCTTCATTTTGTGTAAGCCCTCTTTTGGGACACTTGTACACGTACGTATATACGTACTTGGGCATACGAATACGTTGCAAGAGAAAAAAATAAATACACTGAGAAACCTCATGTAAAGTGTTTTCTTTTCATCAATGTGTTAATTTTTATACAATAAATCAAGAATTAGATACTATGTACCTTTTTATAACAAGTATATAAAATTTTAATATGTCTTTAAAATAAATATTTTCGAGTACTGTCAACACGTAAAATTTCTAGATCCTAATCCTACTCTAAATCTTTTGTGGGGAAAAAACATGTCGAGTAAATCTGCTCGTCAAACAACTCGAATGAGCAAACATTTTTACGACGCGCCTTGAAGAGAAACGACCGAACGAATTTCAACGTCGTCTTTAGAAGCTTATTAAACGTCTTTTTCTCTTTTACGACCTCACGCCTCACGACGAAAGAACGTCCGTTTCAAAGCCACGATTAGATTTTATTGAATACGACGCCGTACATAGACGACAAACAAATGCATTACGTCTGAACCGTGTTTGAGACACGCGAATAATTGATAATGTGGCAGATTATGTTTCACATGAACGAATCCGTAAATTTGCATTCCGGCGGAGAGAAAGTTCGAGTTAACGTCAAAATTACACGGCGGCCAAAGAAAAGGAAAACAATTTTGCAAAATTGCGCCGCGTATACATTACGTGCATACAATAAGCGCGGATGAATGATTTCTCGCGCGCGCGCACACCTCCGGGAACACGCACAACACGTGTTTCCTATCCCTCGAGCATCACTAACATACATATTCGCGATCGGGGCGAGCGAATAAACCACAAGCGACAAACCATTGTCATTCATTGCTTATATCTATGCGCGATTTAATATCGCGATTTTGCATACACGAGACGTCTAAGATATAGGACGTATGTTCAGTGGACTGAAATCGTTGTGCCGAAACACGTCGCGTGTGCATATCATTCGGTGTTAATTTACCACTACCATGTCTTTCGACAGCTTTAAAAAAAAAAGAAGAAATCGACGTATTTAAACGACAAAATAATTCAAGCGAGTCACGTAAATCATACATATATACACGTGTGCATCGTGCCTTGTCCTTTTGTGGCTAAATATATGTGTACACGCCCGAAGCTCGTTTACGTATCGTTCGTTTTTCTCGGGAGTCCGGTCGTGTCGCAATCTCTCAGGGTGGTCCACATCTCCGGATCCTTCGAGGTCGCGAGACCACACTCGTTTTCGCACATTCCGCCTCGCTCCGACGAACCACTTGCATCGGCGCGCATATATACATATCTCATGCGCGCGCTTTCCTTGATCGTTGAGATATCGTGTACATACATATGTATATATAAGCGTTTAATCATGTACACGCCGAGCAAACGTTCAATCACAGGTGAAAGCACGGCAAAAGCGACAATCGCAAGTGAATTAAATTACGTGGAATCATTTGACAGTGTTTTCATTGCCGCATATATATATATATATATTGGCAAACCGGAGATCGCGAATAGATCTTTATTAAAGAGAGATATACACGCGCCGCAATTCGCACAATTAATCACGAAAAGTGCGACGTCAGGGTGAGGAATCGGTTGTTCCAGTGAAACGCTTTTTCAGCTTCTCGCCAGTATTCGTTACGTGAAACGCCGCGCGGTAGCGTCAACGAAATTGCTACTTTCTGCGACGCTCGGTACACCGTGGCAGTTCTATTTTACGCATCAACTCGTATTCGTACCGTATTAGGAAACTAGCAGTTCAGAAAGGCGGTCACATATACGCGCGCTTAGAATTAGATACTAGCCATCGGTCGATTTCCAAGTCTCTCATAGGAGAATCACGGATCGCCGTTGCTCCTTTCGTCATTTTGCTTCTCTCTTTTTTTATCATTTATATTAAATAAATGAGCATTTTTTTCAATACTCAAATATAAGCTAGCCTTGAATTTCTGATCTTTCATAGAAAATGCATAAGATTTATATCGATATCGATCTTATACAATATTGTTTTATTAATAGAAACAAATAAATTTTTATTAAACAAATAAACGTTTACGTTTCAGACAAATCGCGCACGAAAGACCAACTTCTTATTCTTCGATTAAATCGATTCGGGAGAAAACTTTTACGACGCTATTTGTTATTGGACACGTTCGGCGAAGCTACAGTTTCGCAGTCCTTTCGTGTCGATCTAATAAGTTACGAAAAACTTTCACTTACTTCCAACTTCCGAAGTTTAATACCAATGAGATATGTTCTGCCTCAATCTTTATACGCGGATATTTCGTTATCGCAAACATGCACAGTAACGGATTGGAAATTATTGATTCCATCTGTCTACGGTACAGCTGTTTCGACAGTCATCCTTCACTTACGCGAACTCTTGTCAAGCGGATTTGCGGAGCCACGGAAGTTTTTTTTTTACAAATTGGCGCGCGCTATTCTCGATATTGCATTGTTTTTTTTTGGTTCGTCTGCGCTTATATTCGCTCAGCTTTGCGCATATGGCGCTAAGGTTGTTTTTTTGTTTGCTTGTCTCCCGACGAAAACGCGACGAGCGTAAAGGCGAAATATTATGAATATCCTTTCCCACGTTGGTCGCGCGCCAGATGCCAGAGAGGCGCTTTGTGCGGTTCTCTTTACGTGTCCAAAGCTGCGTAAGGCTTGTGTACGCGCACGCCACATCCCGTGGCACGATATATTACGCCGACTCTCTTTAAGGTGACATTGCGTAGAAAAATGCGAAAAGAGGCATCGATCGAAAGCGGCGCGCGAAAGTCCGGTCGTTACCACGATATTACGCCACGTCGATCGTTTCTTTTCGCATCGCGCAGCGCTCGAGTCAAACGGAAAAAACGTTAGTAGAACTCTAACGTGTCTTACGTAACGCAAGTGTGCGTAATTTAATTCCTCAAAAGTTTACGTGAAAAATAAAGTTAAAAAATACGGCAAGTAAATGACGAAACATTTACTTTCAACGTTTATTTGTCTTTTTCTTAAACCACGCGACGTCGAAGTAATGCATTTTGATGAGCGCGACGTTAATGAACATCTAGCTTTATGCTTGTCATAGTTTCGTCAGTGATTACTACAAACGTCGAGTTCTCTTGACAATTTCGCGTGGCGAATAAAGTCTCGAAGAAAATAAAACACGCGACGATGCACCATGCGCGGCCGCGGTAAAGCTCGCGTGAGACTATAATACCGGCTTCGAGATGACAAAGTCGCGAAACCCATTACTTTGGACGAAGCAATTCGAGAAAGAGCTTTTATTTCGCGTTCCACCGAAAAGTCCGGAACATCGTCTGGCTCATCACGCCGAGCTGCACGTTCGCGGATCTTTTATCGACTTTCGCCACAAATCAGTCGGGCTGAAAATACAGCCAACGTTTGTTTATAGAAATTTCTCACGGAAAGATATATGTTCGCCGACATTGACGATAGATTGGTTCATCAAAAGTTTGTTTTTCGTCGATCGATAAGCTCGCGTAAACGTACGCTTCACATCTATATAAAGAAAAAAAACCGTTTTATCATATACGTATAATGCACTCACTTAACGTTTTGTTGATCCAATCCGCCAAGTCCTCTTGAAGCGGTATCAGCTGGCGGCTCTGCGCCGAGTGCAGTCGCTCGTGGTAAAACTCGAATTCTTCCTCTTCCGGTGACGGTCGCGGCACGTCGGTGCGATTGAAGACAGAGACCGAGGACGGTCCCCAGCTACTGCGATAACGGGTGTGTTGGGAGGACGGGAATCGATTGGCGTACGACATTCTGGAGCCGGCGGATCTGGCACCGCACGTGCGTTCTTCACTCGACGACGGCGCTTCTCTCCTCCTCGCTCGCGCCGGGTCCTCTTCCAGGACCCACGTCACTTTCTTCGGCAGTTCCCAGGCTATACAAGCGCGGCGTCGTGTAGAGACACGTGCGGCGTCGCGATCAAGTGGCGCCTGGAAAGCGGAAAAAAGAAATGAAGTTGCGAAGTCGCTTTCGAAAACTGAACGCACGTGTATACATGTATAATATATATATATATATATATATATACATGTATCGAGAAAGCCGTTTAAAGATTCAGCTGATAAGACATACAATTCTTTTTAAAAGATCGAGGAAAATAAAACACCGAGAAGAGACGGAGAACAGGAATGGGTGCGTCTTTACACAAAACTTTTATTATAAATACTCTGCAGGAAAGTCGTAACAAAACCGTGGAAGTGTCCTTTTTCAAAGACCGTTTCTCAAGAGTCTCTGGCTGTTGTTTATCGTCAAACTGTCAAGACTCAGACTCAGGATCAGGATCGCACATGGCTAGCGATCGTGGAAATATATTTGTCATCGTAAAAAAATGTCGGAAATAAATCAGAAGAAAACGAAAACACGTATAGTTGAAAAATTTATATTTTTTCACGCGTTTGTGCGAATACGAACAAGAGATTCTCGGTAGTGTCTGCACGCGCCTGCTGTTATTATCGTGCGCTTCTTCCATTCTGTGCAAAGGGGATCGCATAATGGGATACAAAAGGTCGGATAATTAAGGAACAAAGCAAGTATGAAGAGCGAGTATCGAATCACGAGCACTTGTGTCTATCGCGAGCTAGTAAGAGATGCCGCGACGTGAATATTACTCCGGACTTCGTGGAGTACGTGACGTCTACTCAAACGGGGTTAACGTGTATAAGTTCTCTTGCCCGCGAGCGAACGTAATATATCGCTTCGGAACGAGAAACAATAACACTCACGCACCAATAATTAATTAGGTGCTTCTCCGTTTCCTCGCGGCGGGCAAGAAAACATTTCTTGTTGCGATACGGTAATGCTTCCAATTACACGTCTTCTCGAAGCCGCGGTTTCCAAATCAAGTTGATATTCTAGTCGACACATGTCACGAACTTGGAAGAGAGCTTGAGAGAGAGCTACACTAATTCACACAAACTTTTCAAGTCATATATATGTGTTTCGTAGAACAGAGGGGAACCCGAAGATCATAATTATATTTATCGCGTCACCAATGTCAAAACGCTGATGTAAGAAGAATTACGCGTCTTTGCAGCTCTGGATCGAAAAAACAAATCACCATCCAACGCGATGCTCACGGACAAACCTACGAGCGTCCTTCGACATTGATACGTCGATGTTTCTTCACGCGCAACCGTGTCTATTACCGTAACATAATATATTATACCGCGTCCATGTGCGTGCGCGCGGTTGAATTTTTTTTTTTTTTTGTGAGATTTATGTGCGTATTAAGAAAACGACTCGAGCAGAGAAGAGAGAGAAAGAGACGGACGACTTTCTTATCGAAATTTCCAGCGAAACGAATGGCCGGCACGAGCGCGTCTAGTTTGCGAAACCGGTGAAACTCGACGACACGTTTGATCGACAGATGAAACTGTCATCGCGATGCAGTTCGCGGTCAGTACGTGTGCACGTGGGCGCGAAATATCCTCTCACATACGTCACAACGGACATCCTCATAAATCCACGCCGACTTGCTGATCGATGGACGAATAAATTTCTCACGGTTAATAAGATCGTTGTTGTTATTGCTTTGCGCTCGACAAGACACATTTCAAACATCTATTTCCAATTGTGAGATAAACATCGCCTTGTTCAATTTCTGTACCAAATATACACATATATGTATCACTGCTGGTCAATTAATTTGCTCAGTAGTTTTTTTTATTAAATAATACTGTTACTAATATTACTGTTACCCTGAAGAAATAGTTTTAGCGTTACGCGATCATTCCCATATCCCCGCAGCGTCTTTCGCACTTCAAAGTCTTCATTAGCGTCTGTCGAACGGTTTGATTCCACTTTGAAAATCAGATTTATTAATTGTGCACAAATAAACGAAGGCACAATTCTTCCTCAGGATGTAACAACAAGGTGCTCACAGGAGAAAGAATGAGAAAGAGAGAGACCGCGTATAGCGGTCTGCGTTACAGACGCTGAGCATCTCGAGTTCCTCAAAGTCGAACGCGCGCGTCTGCTTTACGAGACGTCGGCCGGCCAGGAAATAACACGCACGATTGTTATCCTTGACTAAGGATCTCCTCGCGCGTTCATATAGAGAAAGAGGCTCGCTGTCAAACACGAATGAGTTTATCTTCTTGGAGGGTACGTCTTCTCTTTTAAACGCGCGCGATACACGCGCTAATTTCGAGTTGTACGTCAAACGGTGCGTAACCATCTCGGCTTCTTTCGGCGCTCACAAAGCCGTCGTTCACGCAGGCAATATTGTAAACGTTGACATGTGAGTAAACGCGACTGTGCCGAATGACTTACGAGTTGACACTCGCGGGACACTCCGACGATGTGTGTGTTGATATAAAATAAATCAACTCTAACAGTGTGATTAAGTGTTTTGTTTGTCATTAGGTGGATGATGGAGGACGTATGGCATTACAATACGCGTTACAACAATCGCGTGACGCGTTAAAAAATATAAATCGATTAGGTTGTACAATTAAGACTTCTCTCCTAGCTGGCAAAAAAAAAAAGAAAAAAAACAGATGAAGACTCATACGCGAGCATCATTAGTTAATCTTTTATTTTTCGCTCGATACGTAACGGTTCGCCCACAGGATGACATAACTTCATCACTTTATATACGTTTTTGACCTCTGCATTAATTTGTGTAGACACGATGTTGCGCTGCTCTCTCTCAATATATATATATCCAGCGGCTGAGAAGTAATTACGTAGTTATTACAAGCATAAAAGCGCGCGAGCACACGCTTACGCTTCACGCCTACAGAAAAATTACCATCTTGTGCGAGAGCGGCACAGCTGTCCGATACCGCTTCTCGTTTAAGTCGCAATAATTGCGACTACGGAAATTAATATGTGTAACGCTTTGTATAGTTTATTCTAATAACGAAATCGCTCGAGTTTTTTCGATGCGGTGCTCGAACGAGAGATTGCATTTTAATTGTTGCGCACGTTGCGCGCGAAGCGTGAGAAGAAACATTTGCTGATACCGCATCGAATTTGAAGTTTCATCGCGGTTACGCGCCAGACGTTGCTGCCTCGTTCCAACGCGCGGTGATATAATACAGCATAATAAGGTCCTCACGCGAAAACGTTGTTTATCTTTCACGCCGAAGTAGCGCAAAGTAGCCGAGTGTGTTCTCCACGCACGTTTTCCATCTCGGCTTTTATAATAAATTTCTAAATACGTCATTATATAGATACAATCTTCTGGTAGTTATGCCATTGATAGAACACAAGAACAAAGCAATGAGACGACTCAGTCAAGTGCGAAGGAGGCTAATAAAATGATAAGCGCTTGGCACGGGCCATTACCCGGTTCGGAAAAATCGAAGCGCATTATGCGCCAGAGTCCGTGTCTGAAGTCAACGACCTAGTCCGACAATCGGGCTTAATCGGAGGATGAGCGGCGAATTGGATCGCCATTACATCGCATAATGTAACGCGCGCGCATTGACCGCGCAGGGATTAACCGCGTGGCAAAAGCTCGGAGCGTCCCATCATAACGCGCGTCCGGCTTGTAAACGCAAGCGCGTGGGCGTCCGCTCATTACGATGCGAGACACGTGTAATACACTGACGTCGCGTGACAAACGCTCGACGCGATGGTCCTCGAGAGATCTCGCGAACAGCCGAGAACGTATTTACTACGGTGTGGATCCACATAATGCGAACTGCAGTTATTTTGCCGCGTTAAGTTTTGCAAGCGTTTGCCTGTTCTCGACACACCGATACCGTATTATCATTCTTCTAATGAATTATTTACGAGAGCGTGGGACTAATGATCCGTTAATCTAGATATTTGTTAATATAGTCATTTATCAGAAGCCACCTAACAGGAATGTTTTCGATCAGAGAGTGTTAAGCAAGGCAATTAAACACAATAATTAGTAATTAATAATACATTCCACTTAATGATTCTTGTCATTTTATCCTACTTTTCTTTGTAGTGACAGAATGACGATATTAATATTTGTAAAAAAAAAAAAAAAAATACCACAATAGCACATATATATATATAAACGTCGCTGTAATTGTTTTGAAACGGGACTTTGCTTGATCGCGTTCATCTCGAGCTACAGTTTCCGACATGATTTACGCGGACAACTTGCATACGTACGAAGAGTTTACGCGGAGAGAGAAAGAGATTTGCCGGGTCAGCTCTGGCACGTTTCTCTAGTCGTTTTACTTTTTGTACACGCGGCAAGTTTGCACGTAGGTGGTCGTTACGCGAGAACGTACTGCCATAAAATGTTCCTTAAAAGGAGCCGATAAAGTCGCGGTCACCCGCATCACGTAAAAAAAAAAAAATAGTAGCGATATCATCGGGTTACAAAAATTTCGTACGACTGTATACATATATACAGCGCCGTACGGCCAAAAAGAAAACGTGCTTTATGCACGAATTACTCTTCCGTTATTCGCATGGACTTCCCATCTTTGAATAAAGAAGTTAAAATGTACGAGCACATAAAATATAATACATACTATAGTAAACATATCTTTTCGTCACGCGTGACGTACGAAATAACTCGTTTCTGTCGGCGCGAATAACGGAAGAATAATAATTTCATGTATCAAGATTAACAATAGTGTTCTTTTTTTTTTGCCACGTACGTAATGAAAATCGATATCCGATATTTCTCACTCTCGGTCATTTTTCCCAATAATTTCCATTAAAGAGCGTCGAACTCTTCGCGAAACGCGACGTTCGATGTCTATCTTACGCAGGATATGTGTACACGCACAGCGTAAACGAGACACCAAGAACCACTTACCGCACGATTATACCGCGCTTAACTGCCGCTTTTCTTGTCAGATAGAAAGTGCAATCGCTTCATACGGAACTGATTCTAATTAGGGGTTCGTCGCTGCGGGGAAGTAGTGAATGGATGTTTCTTGAAATTAGCGTGAACGTCATCGACGTGCGCGGCGGACGGACGAACTGGACCGCGTCAACGCTTCGGCATTTTCTTTTTTTCGACTTTCGAATGCCAGTTTCGAAACTTTGTGCGACGATAAATGTTTGGAATGACACTGCGTGTCTGTCTGCACGTCTATTGTTCAGTCACTAATATCGGAACTTCTGGCGTTCGCGATAAAGAAAACAGGAATGTAGCTAGTGTCTTCACATTTGTAACACATCTAACTGCGTCGTTAGTATAGGTTTGGTAAAAATGTAATGTCTGGAGATGTAAAATCCATAATGGTGTGAACACATTTAAAAATCATTACGAAAACAGGAATTTATTTTTATTGTCTTATTTCTTATTATTATCGCCTTATTATTTTTATTATTATTAACTCACATTTATAATATAACTGTCATTAACATTTTTGATAGAAATTTCTACAAATGTAGAATTCGTAGTAATGTCGTGAGAATGAATTTAAATTACCTAGCCTTTTCATTATGAATACATTATTGTATTTTAACAATTGGGGGGCTATTGCTGTATCACAAAAAAAAAAAAAAAAAAAAAAAAAAATGTTTACCATGCACAACGAACTTTTCGTTTCAACAGCAATCGGGAAAGAGATCAAAAGAATGTGCAAAACCACGCAGTCGGCACACGGTGCAGCAGCGAGCTAATTAAAGCGCACAAACAGAGCGTGCCTGCCCAATTACCGTTCTCGAAGAGCACATACGTCTATACGGCCGGTTTGTCCAACGTATTAAAAGCGCTCTGTCGCGAGTTGAGTTTCATCCGTTTTGCCCTACAAAGTCAATCAAAGAATGCCGGCAGATTTCCCTAATGCAGATTTCGCAGGACGAAATTTCCGACACGTATCACCGATGTCTCTTCGAGATGACAAGGATGAGGGAAACCGATCGCGATAAGAGAGCAGAGAGCACGTTCGTGCATAGAAGACTGACTTTCCCTGACTTCAATCGTAATTACATTAGCGTATCCTCACGCACATGGCACTTAACGGATGATGAATGTGTCATCGTTCGGCGATCGCGGCGGAGAACGAAGATTTCACGTTCTGAAGGAAGATTAACGACGCGTCTCTTCTCTGTCGTTTCTTTATTCACGTGCGTGTCTTTCCGACGCGACGATCTCGTAAAGCGCGTAACGGATACGCTCGTACGTACACGTGCGAAATGAATTCGTTGATTTTCATTAAGATGGATATCGAAGCTTCAGGCACATCCGTTGTGTAATAATATCTTGTCGATTCAAAAAACGACGATACGATCGCACACCGTTTTGTGAAATTTTCAACGACAACTCGTGAGCGTATGTTCTGCAATTTACTTATTTGCTCGGTTACAATGTACACACCGGAGCAAATTGAATGTCATCGAGCGTGGCGTGCAAGCAGCGACAAGATATTTTTACGCTCCGATTATTGCGCTAACAAAGTGCGCTTGTATCGCGCTTTTGCGCGAATCTCTATAAAGGCGCGGAGGTTGAAAACTCTCGGAAGCGGCGCGTATTTTTAGGAAACTGAGGTCACGGAGGCACGCTCGCGGTCCTTTCAACGACGTTTCCAAGAGCGGAGATTGAAAGAAACGATTCGCCTCTTCCCGTTCTCCCCGAGACGCGGTAATGCGCCGTTAGCTGTAATAGGATTGAGGTAATAAGCGATCCAAATAAAAACGCGCGTCACAAGCGCGATCGACGGGGAGATGCGCGCCGGGAAACGCGAAATTCGACGTGTTCCGCCGTCGGCGCGAAAGTGCGGATTAACATAAGTCGTCGCGATAAAGCGGAAAGTCATCGGCGCTGTACATTTCCGGCGAGAGAAAGCAGACGGAGAAGACGCCGGTCGCGTTCTTGTTTTCGTGCGTCGAGTTATCCTCGCGCGGCTACGATATAGCGTACAGTGCAGAATCGTCGATGTGATTGCGAGGAGCAAAAAATCTTCTTGAATTTCGTTCGCACTCTTATCGCCTTGATATCCCGACTTGGGTTCCCAATTTCGCAATTCGATGGTCATTCCGATAACGTCATTCATTAATATAATTCCCCGGCATATAAATCGCTCGATGATTAATGCGGCAATAAATTTGCAATATCGCATCAAGAGTTTACACTTAGTATCTCGAAAAGAAGATATCGGTACTTATACATGCTGTTGAGATATCGTAAGCGCGCGCGGCTCCGCGAAGCCGTAAAAGCT